>PVHP010009790.1:0-49477 GCA_004024765.1 Zapus hudsonius | reverse complement strand
CCCTCGGTAAATAGAAAGTGGTTCTTATGGCAAAGGTCTCATTGCTACTGGAATGTTCTGCCCTGAAAACTGTGAAAATGAACCTTTGTTGTTTGATCCATAGCAGCCTCTGGTAATTTGTTATGGAAGTACAAACTACATTCCTCTCTTGGTGGTTATAAATGCATAAAATTACCTTGAATGGCCTTTATGTCTGGAATTGTCCTCTATGAGAGATTCAGAGAATAATGCTATAATTATGATGGAGCTTGTTCATTCATTCCTTCCCCCCCCTCACATACACACATACACAAAATTTAGAAATCACTACAGTAAGTCCAGAAAGTGAGAGCCTCTGGGGTTGATTCAATCATCAGTTATCAGGGCCAAATCTCATCTAGCATAGTCCTCAGACCTAAGAAGGCATTATCGAGGCAACATGGTAAAGTGACAAATTGTACAACATAAATAGCAGAAGTCTTGGATCCATACAGTCCCTGTTGGAAGACAGAGCACAATAAAACCCACAACCCTTGAGATTAGAGCCCTGAGGTCAAAGCTTATCCAAACAAGGTTGCAATCAGCCCACATGCCTTTCTATATGCCTTCTTCTTCTCAATGGAAAATATGTTTGGGAGGAGGAAAGAAATAGGAAATACAAGTCTGTAAATAGAATGCTCAGACAAGAATAGACTAACTGCAAATGCACAGTGGAGCCTGAGTTGGGTTTGCCTGACGTCTACTAGCTCCAGAGGAAAGCGGGGTGTTTTTCCTGAAAGGTTGGTGTATTATATAGTTGCAGGAAGCTCGGGCAAAGAGCTCCTCAGGCATGATAAATCACAGATTCAAGATCCCAATATCAGTAATGAGCTCTGCTTTGTTGGCTCTTAGAAGCAGCTTTTCTATTTCTCTGGAAGAAAGATATTTCATTGTGTCCCTTAGTAGATGTTTCTGAGGTAAGATAAACAGCTCTTCCAGAAGAGAGGCCATTCAAGAAATATTTATGCAGTCAATTCATTTTTAACCAACCAGTCATGGAAGCTATCACTTCATAGGCTGGGAATGAAAAAGGGAAGTATAGATACATGGAAATTATCTCACTAATATCTAAGGTGAGAACTTGGTTTTAAAAAATTGACTGATTTAGTACACCCACCGAGGAGGGCCCCCAGTGGGTTCGGGACAGGGAGGAGGGAAATGGGGGTCATACCACAAGATTTGCTCATACATTGTTTCTAATTATTGACAATAATGATGTTTTAAAAACACAAATAGAATAGCTGTAATGTTTAAGTGTGTTAGGCAGAATTCCCAAACAAAGGGATACATTCTGGAAAAATGTCTTGCACCAACTCATTCCTGAGGATGGAACTGATGTTAGTCAGGTGTAGAAAAATCTGTGAACAGTTTCCTGTGCAGAAGAAAGATCATAGCAAGACATGGAGGTGAAACTGAATTATGGAGTGTTGGAAGAAGGATAGGAAGAAATTTTGTGTGGTTCACTGGTGGGGCATTTGCAAATTTGCAGGGTAAGCAAATGGAGAATGGAAAGACATGAGATGTGGCTACACAGAATATGTAGAGCCATAGCCCACTGGATTACACCAAGGGGTTTAATCACAGGCCTCTTTTCACAGCCCAAATGCTTCAGAATTTACTAGAGGTGCCAAAATAATGACATTTGAACCACCTCCTGGCATTGTTATTTTTCATGTGTGTTGCTGTCCCCAGTGAGTAGGTGAATAACCAGAGGAAAACAACCAGGATTTATATTTCATTGTGTGTTCCTTCTCTCAGCATGTCCACACTTAGTAAAAGTTTGATCACTTGTTACAGTTGTCTGGTGAATCCTAATAAATGTAGTATGACAATCAGCTCATGGTGATGAGCCCTAAAGACCAGATCATCAAGGTTTGGTAAAGGAGAGGAGTTCATCAAGAGGAGAACAGGCAGAAACTGCAACAGCATATATAATTGGATGTAGATAAGACTAACAGCTAATGTGTTTAGTCTTGATAATGTCCTACTCTTTGTTATAGGTTCTTTGCCTGTGTTGACTTACTCCTCAAGCACCACACACAGGAATATGATGTTAACTTTCCATCTCCCAGATGTGAAAACAGAGGGGCAGGAAGGTAAGAAGCTTGCCCACAGTCATATGCCATGAGGGTAAAACAAGCCTTCTGACTTTTCAGTCTATACTTCATCCTTTAAGAGCCAGGATTCTAAGATCAGAAAGAAAGGAAAAAAATCACATGCAGACACAGGCAAGGAGTGGTACCCCAAAACATTGAGCATATTTGTGTTGCAGTCATCATTCTAGTTGCTGTGCAGAAAAAATCCAAACCAAAGTGGCTTGTGGAGGAATGGGTTTATTTGGCTTACAGACTTGAGGGGAGACTCCATCCTGGCAGGGAAAATGATGGCACGAGCAGAGGGGTGGACATCACCTCCGCAACAGCACTGGAAACAGTGGCAAGACGTATGCCAAATACTGGCAAGGAGAAGCTGGTTTATAACCCCCATAAGCCTGCCCCCAACAACACAGCTCCATCGAGGTTGTAAAATCCAAACTGCCATCAGCTGAGGATCAGTTACCCAGAACACATTCATTTCTTTGTGCGGGACACCTGGATCAAACCATGACAGTCTGCCCCTGGCCCCCACAAACTAATAATCATACATGATGTAAATACAATGTGTTCAGCTCAACTCTTAAGTCCCCACAGCTTTCAATTGAGCCATAATACCAAAAATAAACCTGTAAGGCACAGAACATTCACACTGCAAAATATGAGGCACAGCAAAAACAGAATGAACCAATACAAGATTTAAAACAAGCAGGGCACCATCAATCTCTAACTCCAAGTTCAATGATTCTAACCAATAACAAGTCCCTTGGAGATTCAATTCTACCCCTCTAGCTCGGCTACTCACAGTCCAAGAAAACTTCATCTAGTGCTGGCAGCTTGCCTTGGCAGCCATCCATAGTCCTGGAATTCTTTGGGTCTCCATTGTAACCCACAGTTCATCCTCATGGTTCCATCGGGCTCCATGCAGGCAACCTAGCACATCTGCTTCACACGCCGATGGCCATTTTTCAAAAACAAAACTGTTGCAAATCCAATGACCCTCTCTTTCTAACCAATATCCTTCCACAGAAACAGGTGGGCTACCAAATTGTTAATCCAGGGGGGAACAAAGCATTCAGGCCCCTTACTTCAAAGAGTCCGTATTCTTCCTGTTGTTCCAATGCAGACCAGCTGGCCCAATCTTGATGGTTGTAATTAATCTCTCAAACAACTGCAAGTGAATGGGCGGCAGTTTCGACACAAAGATCTTTCTTTCTGTCCATCTCCATCTGCTCACATCAGTCCATCTTCACGTCAAGCAACCCTGCACAGGTTCCCAGGACACATGCAGGCAGAATGCAGCAAGCCTCTCACACAAACTGCTTCTGGAACAGTCTTGACCAAGTTCTTTATCACCCTCTTAAGCTGAACCTCACAGTCCATAGTTCTTCCATGAAGCTTTGCTCACAAGACTGGGAGGCATCTCTTAGGACAAGGTTTCAAATCCTTCTATATTCCTACTGCAGATTACTTCCAAAAGGTCCTAAGCCACAGAATCAGGGTTCCAGCAGCAACAGATGACCCCACATCCTGGTACCAAAACTGTTGCAGTCAGCATTCTAGTTGCTGCTCAGAAAGAACCCAAACAAAAATGGCTTGTGGAGGAATGGGTTTATTTGGCTTATGGACTCGAGGGGAGACTCAATCCTGGCAGGGAAAACGATGGCATGAGCAGAGGAGTGGACATCACCTCCACCACAGCACTGGAAACAGCGGCAGGAAGGTGTGCCAAATACTGGCAAGGGGAAACTGGTTTATAACCCCAAAAGCTCACCCCCAACAACACACCTCTAGCGAGGTTTTATTTCTGAACTGCCATCAGCTGAGGATTGATCACTGAGAACACATTCATTTGTTTGTGAGGGACACCTGCATCAAACCATGACACCTTGTCTCTTATTTCATTTTATCTTTGTAATAATTTATATCTGGTACTATTTATAGCTTATGCACCAAAAATAAAATAGTGATATGAAGGCTATAGAAGTCCACAATATCAAATTAAAAAAAATATATGTAAACCTTAAGATCCATGACCTTAAATGTCAAACTGGTACCAAAGGAAGGGAGATGACACAACCATTGTCTTTTTCTCATCCCTGCTCTCTGTGACACTGCTCACTATTGGCACAGTGAGTCATGCTCAATTGCAACCAGAAGCCTATATTTGGTAGACCTTTCATCCCAATGGGAAAGACTTGTGATATAAAAATAAGACAAAAGACAATGCCATGAAGAAGACATGACTGGACTTAAGGGCTGGAGAGTATTAGGCATGGAGGGAGACGGGTCTTTTAGAAAGGAAAGAAGGAGGACTCTCTCTGACAGCAAAGATGTTGGGAAGCCAGGAAAAGGGAAGTCAAGTTCCCAATACCAGGTGGCTCAGTTAGAGTCAGGTCTGTGCCTGAGCAAGGAAGACCAAGCACTGAAGGCTAAAAAGAACAGAAAGACGAAGGTGGGAAACTCATGGTGGCTCATGTCTTTTGGGACACTATGGAGGTTTCTGTGAGTGTTCTCAGTGGCCTGAGTTCTCAGAGGAGAGTTGGAAGCAGAGAAGCGATCGTTCTGACAAATATATGAAAAGATTGTGGTTATGAGACTTCAGTGGAAAACTTTAGAGATAGCGAGAAGAGGTTGGATTTGCTAAGGGAATGGAAGTCTTAGAGAAAGACACATGAAACCTGAGAGTGACAGAGATTAAGTAACAGAATACTGAATATGGGAATTAGAATTTAAAACACCAAACCTGGGGCTCTTGACCCTACAACAAAATCTCTGGGTACCACTCTCTAATGGTAGAGGCATTGCATGCTTATCCTTTAATTCCAGATGATCATAGTGATGTAAACATGGATGCTTCATTCACTGGACTTTACTTTTAAACAAAGAAGCATTAGAAGGATTTTACATTTCCCTAATTCCACCAGATTTCTTTCCCCCCTTTCCCCTTTACTTAGAATTCAAGCAATAATAAAGAATAAAGGCAAATGTACTTTAAAAGTATCAGAGAGGCAGAAATAACTCCATACATACACTGAAGCCCTGGGGATCCATGTTTTTGACAGAAAGGTGGCAGCCATTTCAAATCTCTCCTTTCTGGTACAGGAATGGCAAAGTTTTTCTTATTTAAGCTCCTGGCTTGGTAAACTCAGGATTTAGCAGAAATATGATCTATCAGCTGTAGTTGGGGTGTGAACACAGCAATCCAGAGAGCTGCTGCTTTCAGATTCCCAAAATAGCTTTTGGAGGGTGTTCACATTCTAGCTAGACAGATTTCATTTGTTCACCTTCTCTTCATCTGGCATCGTCTTTCTTCCTGTCCTCTGAGATTCTGCCAAGCAGACACTGATCTTAGCTGAGCTTTTCAGAGTAGATTTGGAAAGAAATTATTGTTTCTGGTGAGACAGTGCTGGCAGGGTCCCTTATTGGGTTTCTGAGTGGGCAAAGCCCCCAGTTTCCCTCTCAGGTCCAGAGGTTCCATTTTTATTCATCCAACACATGAATCTTAGTGGAAAACCATCAGTAAGCCAAATGCATCCAATCTAAACCTTGGATCATTTCATGTGCTAGAATGTGAATCTATCATCCATAATAACCTTTTGAATCTTCATTTCTTATGCCTCCAAGAGTAATGGTGAGTTTTTCCCCCAAGTTCTTTCTAATGCCACATTTATTAGTGTCATTACTGGGGTAATAGCCAGTGGAGGAGAATGGAAGGTTTTTATTTCTCATCTTTCTCTCTGGCTCCTTGATAGTGAATATGAGGATCAATTAAAAGAACATCTTATGTGTTCCAGAGGACAATGGGGTCTTTGAGACCCCCTAAGTGACAGGCCACACTGAGAGTAACCATGCTCTTAAAGAAATAATATTGCAGAGATTCTTTTGTGTTCCTTCATATCATACTTGTGGGAAGCGAAGCCCTGAGACTGGGCCACTTTTTTTTTAAGAGGAATGGATTGCAGTTTCTAAGCATCCATCATCAGGTCACAGTTGTTAGCAGTATTCTGCTGAGTCTAGTCAGTTCCAACCTTTAGCTGAGAGGGAGGAAGAGAATGGAGCACTGTGTCAAAGACTGAATGGTGAAAGGGTTTTTGAAAAATCAAAAAAAGAAGAAGTGAATTTAAAAAAGTAAAAATCTCATCAATCACTGTTCATGTGACATAGCCTTCCCTTTTCTGACAAATCTTACTCTTTGTAGCTCCTCAGACAACATCCATAAATGCAGATGGAAGGAGATCAGGACTGATCAGCTGCTCTAAGGATACTGGAGTGCTAATGGGCATGGGGCCAGGAAGAATGAGGATGAAAAAGGATGAGATAATTTGGGAGTACCTAAATCTGCCTAAAGGGATGGTCTATACTGGGAAACTTGTGTTGGCTTTCTATATGACCTGAGTCATGAGTTTAAATCACAAACAAAATGGTTGGGAATCAAGACTTTCTAGAGGGGAATGGGGAAGGGGGAGGAAGAGCCATTCCCAAACAAAGCTTATGGATCTTAAATCAACAGACTAACATCAACCATTGGTTCTACTACTGACTAGAACTGTGACCTTGGGCAGGTAGCTTAACCTGAGTTTTAGAATCTTTAAATTCAGTATCATGCAAGACTATTAAAACTTGGGTCAACAAATGGTAAGCATTTAATAAATGCCAAACCTCACCACCATCATCGTCATCACCACCCCAATAATAGATTCAAAAGAATATTACATGAAGAACATGAAGGAGAAAAAAACTAGAAAGATAACACTAGCATGGAGACAAAAAGCCTTGAAAGAGAGAAAGAAGTTCATTTAAATAATCCAAAAGTGATCCCGTGAAGATAATCAAAGTTGTGGCACTGAACTTGAAAATTTCTATTTTTTAATATTGTTATTATCCATAATTAGATACATTGCATGACTTTATCTTTTGATGGTACCCCATTTCCCTCCTGGCTGACCCCAATCCACTGGGGAACTTCCTTGGTGGGCATACTGGATCAGTGCATGGGGTACAATAGGGGCCTTATAAGTCACATAGCAAAATAGTTTTTAAGATGATATTTCTGTCTCTCAGATTCTATTTCCATCCACATCATCGACAGGGCATGGAGCACTGAAAGTCATTCCCAGAGTTTCTAAGTCAAGCTCATCAGAACTTCAGTCATGGTGATATTGATATTTTATGCAATAAAATGCATAATCCAAAGGGAAGGACCTTACATTCAATGCACAGGGGAAAAGAGAGGCTCAACTTCAGGGGAATAGCACTGCATTATATGAGAAAGATGGTCAGTTTTAGAAGAAGGGAGAGAGATCCTGATAGATCCTCTGTCAGTGTAAAATCATGCCTTCCTAGGAGAATTCTGTCAAATTCTAAGCCCCTGTTTCCTCTTCTGTAAAACATAAGATGACATAAAGAGAAGAATACCAATGTGGTATCAGAAGCCTATGAAAATAAAACAAAAATGTACTTGGATGGCAGTTTGGAGCTCTGTGGAGGAAGGGTGGGAAAGACATTTTCACAACAGAACTTTTCCTCCTCTTGCAATTATTTTAAAAACTACAAATGTAGTGTTTAATACATTGCAAATATCTTATATCTCACAATTCTGGAGGCCAGATATCTGAAATCAGGTCCACTTGAAAAAGTCAAGTTGCTGGCAGCATTACGTCTAGAGATTCTGAGGTAGAATCCGTTTCCTTGTCTTTATTAGGGCGTTGGCTGCGTTCTTAAACTGAGACCACTTCTTGCCATCCATTACTCTGTCTCCTACTTCTGTCATCAAATGTCTGTCTCCCCAGTAAAATGACACTTGAGATTACAATTGGAGTCCACTCAGATAATATAGACTAATATCCCTAGATCAAGGTTTCTAATTTAATCACACATGCAAATGCTATTTGTCACATAGAGTAATATGTACAGACTCTGAGAAGGAGGATGGAGATAGGAGGTTGACATGGTTTAATCCAGGTTTCCCCCACAAACGAATGTGTTCTGGCTAATCCATCCTCAGTTTATGGCAGTTTGGGTTTTACAACCTGGATGGAGCTGTGTTGTTGGGGGTTATAAGCCAGCTTCCCCTTGCCAGTATTTGGCATACCTTCCTGGCACTATTTCCAGTGCTGTGGCAGACGTGATGTCCACACCACTGCTCATGCCATCATTTACCCTGCCAGGATGGAGTCTCCCCTCAAGTCTGTAATCCTAGTGAACCCGTTCCTCCATAAGCCGCTTTAGTTTGGGTTCTTTCTGCACAGCAACTAGAAAGCTGACCACAAGACCACAGAGGTGGACATCTTAACTGCCATTATTCAGCCTAGTACACTAGACATTTCCTTATTTCTTGACCTCTCTAGTCAAGGCAACAACAAGATGACACATTCACTGCAGGATGAGGAAGAAGCCATCAGACCCATGTGTAGTGTAACTTTAATAAAGATATTGAGGAGAGGTCTAAGTTGTGGAGGATGGCTGTCATAAAGTAGAACACGAATGTTAGTGTGTGAAAAACACACCAGCAGCTGCTCAGAGTGAGTACTTTATCTACAATACTGTTGCAGCTCTGAGTAATCCAATCTGTGTCAGTGACTGACAGCTATGGACCAAGAAAGGCCATTGCCATGGTGAGAGTAACACCTTGGTACTGTCTTGAAGACAAACTTGCACATAAATATCAGAGCTAATCAATAGCCAGAATTGAACTTCCCAGCAGAGGACAACACCATGAAGAATAATATTCTTTATATAGAAGCTGTTAAGAATAGAAAACAAAGACTCAATGATGAAGCAAATATAAACCACCTTGTAAATGCTGCTCACATTGCATATTTCCAACTCTTCATTTCACATCAGTTGGTCATTTTCTTCTTCATGTTCAATGTCAGGTTAGCAGAGCAGAGAGTGCTAGAAAGTAAGATTTGTTTGGTCTAGATATATCTCTTCAGGGGTATAAGAGGGTTTTGTTTCCATGCTGGTTGTAATTCAAAGGTTTTTGTTGGCAGTTTTCTGTAGATATTATTTCTCCTTCCAAGGTGACTGGCTCACTTTTTTAATGAAATGTGTAATGTTGACCCTTGGCCTTGATTACTTTTTCCACAAAGCAAAGTGCATGTGTGATGGTTTCCCCATCATTTACCTCTCAGGTTCACACAGAACAACACATTCTACTGACATTTTGAGGTAAGTACATGCCACAGTCCATGGCTAGTGGCTTCCTATGCTAATGTATGCTGTTTCAAATCCAACATGTCCACTTTGTAGGTTAAGGGAATCAATGTATATGCCCACCCTCAATGCACAGGGATTCAGTAGTGTGATTTGACATACAGACAGCAATGCCCCCTAGAAGATTTTAAAGACTCTAGGATTACAGTGTGACAAACTCCCTATGACCTTTCTGGACTTGGAGTCATTCAACTTCCTTAAACCACATTGTCATCAGCTCATCAGTCACATGTAGCCAAAGAAGCATATTAGGGATGTTGTATGATTTTTTCCACTTTGCATGCCTCAGACTAATAGAGAAAACACTTATCATTTTTTTACTTCATGTTTAACTTGCCAGAAACCGCCTGGAGAAGCCCATACCCACACAAGGTTATGCCTTAGCATTCTCTGAGCATCTTTCTATTAAATACTTCACTTAAAATGTATATTAAGATATTGTTATGTTTTTCTTTTATAACTGTTTGCTGGGACCATACATCCCCATTGTTAAAATGCAAACCATGCAGTCAGTAAAGGTAAAATACCCCAAATTTAAGGTGATCATTCTTAACATCTGGAAGGTGTTAACATCCTTCCAGATCCTTCCATAGGCCAATAGCATATATGTGTGCAGTTTTACTTGTACTCAACTATATTCCCCTGTCTTTGGCATTTGGTGACATGTTGCAGGTGTACAACCATTTTCACATGAATGACTGACTGAATGGTATAATGCTGCAGATGTAAGGACTTGTGCACTTTTCTTTTACCCTTTTATAGTTAATAGTTAAATTACAAATATGATCATCATGGCCCATTTACATATTTATAGATGCTAATGGATCCTGTTACCAAGGTTACAAGAGCACATCTTCTTGGTATTTTCTGTTTCCCTCACATCATAACCACAACTACCAAGAAATACTCAGCCCTATGTTTCAACCCCAGGATCATATCATTTGGGAAGTCTTTCTCATTTAACTCAGAAATGTACAATGTTCTTCCTTTGCCATCTGAAAGTCCTTTCCACAGACTTCTGTGTGGAACATGCACAATTTCTGCAGCAGGGAGATCACAGGTGGTCAAATACAGAAGACTATGGAGTGTCCTTCATTCTGGCTTCCATTCATGTGCACGCAAACACCAGACTATCTCTTACTAGTTGTGTCCTGTTGAGCGATATTACTTTAAGTTTCATTTGTGTATCTGAGTAATATGGCACATAATGAGTTCCTAGAGTAGGATTGAGAATTTACATGAAATAATGTGTGTCGTTGGTGACAATCATGAAGAAAGAAACATCCACTGAGTGATGCCTTTTTACTAGGCCTGGTGCTTATCCTAATTGGTGCCTTTTATTTCACAATGAGCAAAGAGCTCTTACAACACTGATTTTTTTTTTTTTTTTGAGACCGATACCTTTTCAATGAGCACACAGCTTTAAACCACACAGTTTCTAAACTGTGATGTTTCCTCTGGGGCTGCCTGTACACACATAGTGCTCCACTCCTATCTCCCTTCTCTTTGCATAGTTGTTCTGTTCCTCTTACCACTAAAGGGCCAGTTTAGCTCCTGGTTATTTGTATATGCTGTTATTCACAGCTTTTCACCATAGTATTTTATTCTTCATATGGAGTGCATGCTAGAACAGGGAGAGAAATAATTGTGCACTGGAAACATGGAAGGGAAAACAAGGGCTAAGATCCATTAAGTTATTTAGTTTATTAAGTTACAGGTATGTGGGACCCTGCTGAGAGGCAGGGAGGACACAGGTTTGTTTAAAGGGAAGTTGAGACAGACCTGGAACCCTGATAATCTCATCCTGACAGAAGCAGGAGTTCAGCTGCTTCCTTCCATCCCTAAACTCCAGGCACCTGGTGGGCCCCAGCAAACCTCAATAAGCCCAGGCATTTCAAGGCCCGAGTTTACTGGATTTCACATAATTCAGCTATAAGGTAATAACAAGGACTAGACAATGGAGAAAGTCCTTCCAGTTTATCTAAGCAGCTGGCCCTGCCAATCCTTTCATGAGATATCCATCCTGCTCCCACCAATCCCCTTGCGGCTTGTCCTCCTGCCATCCTTCTTTCTCCGGCATAAAAGCATCTTCCCCAATCTAATAAGCAAGCTGCTTATTGCAACTGCCTCCCGGGTTGCTCTGACCATCATATCATGCTCATGCTGTTCCAAGAATCTGCCCACCTAGCTATGTGGATAACCAGGGAGTCAGTGAGCAATGACTCCCAAGTAATCCATGGAATCACATCTGGCACCTAAACGTAAGGCCCTCCATAGGATGAACAGCAGGTACCCTGCGACATGCAAGAAAGGTGAGCATTCCCTCCACATGAGGGACATCAGCCCCAGGGAAATCCGGGGTCTAGTCTCCACACTCTTGAGGGCTGGCAGGTTCTTTTTTTGTTTCTTTCTTTTACTTTTGGATTTCTGCAGCCCATCCCGGTGTTGGCTGCCACCTCCTATATTAGCCTTTCTTTAAGAGGTTCATTAGCCTCTCTTTAAGGAGGGTTATTTTTTTCCCTCCCTTTTGTCTTCTTCTCTCTCATGAAACAAACCTATAACACATTGACAAAATTAAACTAAATGAAAGGCTCCCTCCAGGGGGTACAGGAAACTTGTTATCTAAACAGAGAGAGGTGGCTAAGCAGCATCTTTTACTTTTTTCCTAAACAAAGGCAGAAAACTAGGATGGCTACTTACCTGCCTGACTGCCTGTGTCTGAATTTTTTTTTTTTTGAAAAAAAAAAAAAAAAACCCTCCAGGGCTGCCCTGAGCCCCAACCCCAAGGCTGGCCTGCATTCTTTTTTTTAATATCTTTTTATGGATAATTTTATACATTGTATGAGCAAATCTTTTAACTGTGTCCCCATTTCCCTCCTCTCTGTCCCCTACCACTGGAATACTTCCTCAGTGCTCATTCTGGAACTCTCCATAGGATAGGGGATCTGAACTGCACCATTAGTAGCCAGTTTTTCATTTTTTTTTCTTCCCCCTTGTGTATTGTTGCTGAGGGGGCAATGTCTCTGGATATTCTCCACCACCATGGCTCTTACATTCTTTCCGTCCCCTCTTCCACTCAGTTCCCTAAGTCAGTGGGTGAGTTTTGATTCTGCTTCGTTGTGGAGATCTTAAGTATCTTTGGATCTTTGCCCTGGGTTATGATGGGTACTGTTTGTGTCTGTCTCCATTGACCTTTCATGGATTATCAGACTTGCTGTGGTGATTGGTCTCCTGTTTGTCTCAGCACTTTCTTGTAGGCTTCATTTGTGTCCTGTGTGAAGGCTAGGTGTGGTTTGTCTCCTGCCAGGATGTCATTCTTGATAAAGATAAGATGATAATGAAACCTGTATTCTTAGTATCCTAGCAACAGCTGGTCAAGAAACTTCAGCTCACTAGCAAAGCAGCTGGAAGAAATAAATCTCCTTTTAATTTTAATAAATAAATATTAATAGGTACTTAATTTACTTAAGTTTAATTCAATTGACTTAATTTCAATAAATTTATAAGTCTTTTTTCTCTGTATAACATTTATTTATACAGATATAAAAGTGAGTTAAGCCTCATGGCACATAAAATATCTGATATTTACGGATCTGAGACAAGGAAATCAGAGTTCTTATGTTTACTAGGTTAATAAAAAGATTCCCCCTTCTGGATTATTCAAGGTCTTCTCAAGTTATAAAACTGTTCTGTTATTTCTCTAACTATACTGTAGAATTAATGTTTTTCTATCAAAAAAAAAAACTTTAAAATTCTACCAATGGTGATTGGAAAAGTTTTAAAGGTAACAAGATCATTCCAGATATAATAAATGTGTAGTAAAAATTGCATGAGGGACTATTATGTTGCCTATACTCTTTTAAAATATACATCATAAATTTTATTAAATCTTATTTATAAGAAATATCTTACATCCATAGATTATCAAATCTATGGATATATGCTTATAAATATTATTAAATATATGGTTGTCAATTTTCTTAAAATTATATCCATAGAGGCATTACAAAAAATGTCTAATATTTATTATTAACAATGATGTCTAATTCTTCTGATACTGGATTACTTGTTTTATATTATTTGTTAAGAAATTAAGTCAATTTGGTACAAGTTCTCTTAATCCTGTAAAGGATGAGAAACTAACTTCAACAAATAAATACATGTTGGATGCTAGTTCTGTAAAAGTCAACTATATGGGCTGGTTCTTAATCATGGACTAAATGACAAAAGAAAAAATCAAAATATTAATGTGCTCAATCAGACTCTGTCTCCAAAGCAGAGCTCTTTTGGAAACAGATCCAGAAACAAACTTCTTTCCCAATTATAGCACAAGATCTATATCTTCTTTTTGTTACTAAAATCCATGATCAAATGTGTAAACTGAGTCAACAGAAAAAGACATGATTTTTCTCATCTATGAGTAGATAAGAGGTAGAGGTACTTATCAATGGTTATACTCCTTTGACATTCATGGGAGAAAAGAATCTACTCTTAAAATTTTAATAAAAGCTCAAACTATAAATTTCTACCTTAGACATAATGATTTCCAAAGGTAATTGCTTAGTCTCTTTTAGCAATTTTTGTTTCTATCAAAAAGACTTGTCACAACCTGGGGGAGACAATCAACAGCTTTTAAATTTGGCCAAATTTTCCACTTAGGGAGGGGGAGCCCTTGTCTAGAACTAGAGATTCAGGGTGATAGACACCGGATCCCGTACTCTTGGGCTCCCAAGACAAGATGCTCTATGGGAGCGATTGACAGGGAGGCTACTAAAAATAGAATCTAGGTAATCCAGAATTGTGTATATTTGTTAACCTACACTGATCTCACTCTCCGATGGAGAATGTGTTTGTATTTTTCAGGATGCAGCAAGAGAGCTGTGGCCCATCTAACCCTACCAATCGACCATAGGCAGATAGCTGAGATCCTGGCAAGAGATGAGCCACCACAGACATATTGTGGAGGATCCATATGGAACCCCTCAGAGAATAATGGGATGAATAAGGGACCCACAGCCACAGCCATTCAATCAACACATGAGAAGCCAGTGAGACAGAAACCAATAATTTTTGACACAAAGACCCCTAAGTTCACAACATTAAAGCAGCCTTACTACTCATCCACCACGACTCAGGGAACTGAGTGGAAGAGGGGGTGGAAAGATTGTGAGAGCTGTGGTGGGGAAGACTATCCAGAGGCATGGCACCCCTCAGTCACAACATACTTGGGCCAGGAGAACCTGGCTGAATACTAGGCTATCCATGGTCCCCTATCACAAGGACTGATCCAGATGACCCATGGAGGAGGATATCCAGCTGATTGGGGATGGGGGGCATCGGGGAATTGGGGATAACAACTTATTGTTTGCCCATTAAATAATGTAACTCATTATGGACAATAAAAAAGAAAAAAAAAGTGACCACAAATCAGTTTTAAGTACTAAATCATTCTCTCTCCTAATAGTTAGAGATGTCAAACCCACAAATGCCGAGATCACAGACTCAAATTTAAGCCAAATTAAAACAAGCTATATTTGTATTCACAGGAACCAGTCAGTGGCTGTCTCACCCAAATGCAGGGCTCAGGGGACTAATAGCAGCAGAGGAAAAAGTGGAGTTTTCATCTCCAAAACCTTGGAGCATTTTCAATAAGGAATTTATCAAACAGAAATACAATTAGGCAGGACCTACAGAGGTGAAATATTATAGATAATTGTAAATTCTGTGAGTCAAAGTAACTAGATAACTTCTTCAAAGTACAAGCAACTTTTAAGACATGCTTATCCATTATCTTTACAGCTGTGTTGCCATGCCTATTTCTCATGGCTACACTTTACTCTGCTATAAATTATCTTCTCTGTCTCATCTTCAAGGACTTCTTTCAGCTAGGTTCTCTGAGATTCTTTAACTGTAGAGCAGGGAAAAATTTAGCCCCCTTGAAGTTAACTCTCAGCAGCCTTACTGATTTCAGTTTTATTCCCCCTCACAACTTTTATTAATTAATACTTTTCTGCTACATCGTCATTTTCTTTTCTGGATGGCCTGGGTCTTATCATGGGTCAAGGAGAAAAATAACTTACAGTGAGAGATTCAAAGCAAATTCAAGATATGGTCAGATCATACAGAAATTTGCTAAAAATTGTTTCTAACTCCGAGACAATACAACTACTCTTTGAGTTGTAAAACCATTTAAACTGATCATTACTGTCAGCTGGACCTGATCACTCTAGTTACAGTTTCTGGTTCAGTAACACCTAACTCTCTAGTCCTCACTATGTTAATCTGTCCATGGTGGGTTAAAGGATATTTAAACAGGTTCAGCCATTAGGCTTGCCTAAGATATATATCAAAATAAAAACAAGTATTTCTATAAAGTTGTTATTAAGGAAATCAGATGATTAATATTTTAAAACAGCTGATATAATTTTTTTCTTCCTTTCATGGTTATTTCCCATTTTTAATTCATGTCCTAATAATGGCTCTAATAATGTTGATAATAGAAATTGTTAATGATAAAATTGTTATTGAGAAAGTGAAAAAGGTGATAAAAAGGATATGATAAATGGGTTCAATTTCCTTTTAAAACTGTCCATTGCCCTTGTTCAAAGGATCAATTAGAAAAACATACTAAATTACTTTATAAAAAGTTACAAAATTGGTGGCTAAACCAACTAAGAGCTTAAGCCAGCTGTTCTGAGGTGAAACTTCTGCTTATTTTAATTTAAAGCTAAAAAATAAGGCTTGAGACAGGCTGGCTCTGTAGTAAGCCTCCAACCATCAGAATTGTTTGCTACAGAATAAAATCTAAGGCAAAATGTGTGCTGGGAAACTCTCAGTGACAGTAGAAGTTTCATGACACCTAACTCAGTCCCTGGCTTGCCCCAGGGTAGATTAAAAGATGTATAAAATTTCCCTAGATATAAGGAAGACAGGGTAAAAACCTTAACATGCCCAGCTAATTTGCCAGTTTTTAAACACAAATAGACTGAGTGTTTTCCAATGGTATCCGCATCTAGTCTGTTTTTATTCCATCTGTCATGGTTTGATCCAGGTGTCACACACAATTAAATGTATTCTGAATGACTGGTCCTCAGCTGATGGCTGTTTGGATATTAGAAACTCACTAGAGCTGTGTTGTTGGGGGTAGGCTTATGGGGGTTATAAGCCAGCTTCCCCTTGTCAGTGTTTGGCACACCTTCCTGTCATTGTTTGAAGTGCTATAGTGAAGGTGATGTCCACCCCTCTGCTAATGCCATTGTTTTCCCTGCTTTGATGGAGTCTCCCCTTGAGTCCATAAGCCAAGTAAACCCATTACACCACAAGCCAATTTTGCTTGGGTTCTTTCTATGCAGCAACTAGAAAGCTGACTACAACAGATTTGCTACCAGAAAGCAGGATCATCTGTTGCTGCTAGAACCCTGATTCTGTGGCTTTGGCATTTTAGAATTGATCTGCAAGAGGAATGTGGAAAGATTTGAAACCTCAGCCTAAGAGACACCTTGCAGTTCTGTAAGTACAGCTTGATGAACCATCCTGGTCAGAGTTGGAAAGTCCTGAATGCAGCAAGAACTACAGACTCTGAGGTTTGGCTTACAAGGGTGAGAAAGAACTTTGTAAGGACTGTGCCAGAAGCAGTTTGTATGAGAGTTTTCCAGTGTTCTGTCTGCCTGTGTCCTGGGAACCTGTGTAGGATTGTTATATGTAAAGCTGGACTGGTATGAGCAGATGGATTTGGCACAAAAAGAAGAGATCTTTGGGCCCAAACTGCTGCCTGTTAAGCTGCAATTGTTTGAGACATGACAACCATTGAGATTGGGCCAGATGATCTGCATTGGAACAACAGGAAGAATGTGGACTCTTTAAAGTCAGGGACCTGAATGCTTTATTACCCCCTGAATTAACAGGTGGGTTGGTAGCCCACCTTGTTCTGTGGAGTATAACAAATGTAGGAAGAAAGGGTCATTGTATTTGCAACACCGTTTTGTTTTTGAAAAATGACCATTGGCAGTGTAAAGCAGATGTTTTGGATTGCCTGTGTGAAGACCCAATGAAGTCATGAGGATGAACTGTGTGTTGCATTGGAGACCAGTGAAATGCCAGGACTATGTATGGCTGCCAAGGCAAGCTACCAGCACTTGAAGAAGTTTTCCAGGACTGAGTAGCCAAGCTGGAGGGGCAGAATCAGATCTCCAAGAGACTTGTTACTGATTAGTATTATTGAACTTGGAGTTAAGAGATTGATGCTGCCCTGCTTATTTTCAATCTTTTATTGATTCAATCTGTTTTTGCCATGTTTCATGTTATCTTTTGCAGTGTAAATATTCTGTATCATTATGGGTTTACTTTTTGGCATTATGGTTCAGTTGAAGGTGAAACTTTGGGGACTTATGGAGTTGAGGTAAACACATTACATTTCATATCATGTATGATTATTAGTTTGTGGGGGCCAGGGGTGGACTGTCATGGCTTTATCCAGGTGTCCCCCACAAACAAATAAATGTGATCTGAATGATTAATAGCCAGCTGATAGCAGTCTGGATATTAGAACCTCACTAGAGCTATGTTTTAGGGGGTGAACTTATGGGGTTATACACCAGCTTCCCCTTGCCAGTGTTTGGCACACCTTCCTGCCATTGTTTTCAGTGCTATGGCAGAGGTGATGTCCACCCCTCTGCTCATGCCATCATTTTCCTTGCTAGGATGGAGTCTCCCCTGTGTCCATAAGCCAAATAAGCTCATTCCTCCACAAGCCACTTTTGCTTGGGTTCTTTCTGTGCAGTAACTAGAAAGCTGACTACAACAGCATCCATTGGATTAAAAGATGTAATCACATAGCACTAAATGTCCTCGCAACTGCCCAAGATGGCACATTTGCTTTTATTAAAGTTAAGTGCTATGTATATTACTTTCTAGTAACTCTCTTAATATATATCATCTGCCTTATCCATACAGGTAAAATTCTACTCCTCTCTGTGGGACTCTCCTGCTGACCTCCGTATTTTATGACAACTTGTTCCTGTCTCTTGCCCTGTTCTTGCTCATCATCATATTCTCTCCCAGAAAAAATGAGCTAAACAAAAACTATGAGCCTCCATAACCTGGACACAGTACATTCAATATGTGATTGACCTCAGCCTTCCCACCCACCCAATGCCTCACACTGCTTCTTTTACATATCTCCTTTGTCTAACTCTAGGCTCACTGATGCCAGATGCCTCTCCAATGTTTCTCTTACAGCAAACACCTGCATCAGGGCTCCTGCTTTGCTATGGTGTAGAGGACATGACAGCTTATGTGTAAATTCTTCCTCTCCCACTTATTGCTCCCCAGCTATAATTGTTCCACAGGTCTATCTCTATAAAGATGAAGCAGCTTTCTGGCTCAGCCCTTGCAAATGGAGGAAAATTTTCATGCCCCTACTAGAGGCCCTTGACATAACTCTCTCTGTGGGATCCTCATGGATTCCAGGATCCACCGTCACCCAGACTCACGACCTTACAGGAGACTTCCAAGATAAGCTTGATCAGGCCATGATATCAACCACCAGCAGACTTGAGTCCCTACAGAGTCAGTTGACTTCTCTTGCTGAAATTGTGCTCCAAAACCAGAGGATACTAGATCTCATCACCACTAAACATGGGGGACATGTATTGTACTTGGGGGGAAATGTTGTGTTTATGTCAATGAGTCTTATATTTTTAAACAAAATGTAAAAAACCCTTTTTAAAAAGTGCCACATGGAGCTAATTGATTGCTCTGCCCCAATACCCCCACCCCTTTGACTTCCTGGCTCCTCCTACTCCTCAGCCTCCTCCTTGCTGCAGGGACCCTTCCCTCTTTGAGTGATAACCCCTGCTGCCACAACTATGTGTCCTCTTCACCAAGAAATTGATAAGAGACTTCATCATCCACATCCCCCAACAACAGTTAGGGTGTCCACAAGACTGAAGAAATATGGAAATTTAGGGATGAGACCCCATACAATATTGCCATGCTATCAGTCCCTACCCGGTGTGTTATTTTTATTCTTATATATAATCCCTTATTTATTCAAATTTGGATTTAAAGAACAATAACAAATAATGAGCCTTACTAAGATCACCACCCATCAGGCCCTCATGGCTTTGCCCACTATAAAATATGAAAAACTCACCATAAAGATAGTACTGATCCATTATAAAAACAAAAGGGGGAGCTGTGGGACCCTGCTGAGAGGCATGGAGGAGGACACGGGGTTAAAGAGAAATTGAGACTGACCTGGAACCTCAATAATCTCATCCTGAGACCAGCAGGATTTTGGCTGACTCCTTCCCTCCCCAAAGTCCAGCCACATGGAGGGCCCCAGCAAACCCTGATAATCCCAGGCATTTCAAGGCCTGAGTTTACTGGAGTTCACATAATTCAGCTATAAGATAATAACAAGGCCCAGACAACCAGAAAATCCTTCCAAGCTTATCTATGCAGCTGGCCCCTGCCAATCCTTTCATTAGACATCCACAGGCGACCCTGCCCCTGCCAATCCCCTTCACCCTTTGTCCTCCTGTCTCTCCTTCTTTCTCTTGCATTAAAGCATCCTGCCCAATCTAAAAAGGGAGCTGTTCACTGCAACTGTCTCCTGGTTAGCTATACCCATGATGCTCACACTGTCCCAAGATCTGCCCACCCAGCTCTATGGATAAACAGGGCGGTCTGTGTGCAATGATCCCCCAAATAATCCAGAGAACCACACAGGTCAATGGTGGCAGCAGGGTCCTTGTAATGGTTTGATCCTAAGCACCTGGTTTCAAAGCAGTATGGTACATCTTTTAGTCGAGAACCATAATACCATTCAACACTTATTCACTGTGTGTGCAGATCTTCTAACTCAGCTATGTTTCCCTCAGCTCCTCATGCTTCTCTGCCTTGTGGGGTCTAGTTTCTCCTCACTGGTGGCCTTCAAGTTACTACAGGATGTTCCATTAGGACTTTTGTTCATCCCTTGTTGGTCCCCTCCCAAACCTCTGCCTTTCTTCCAAAATTTAAAGCACTTGATTTTTGTTGTTGTTGTTGTTTTGCTTTTTATTTTGAGTTTTCACATAGTTCATCTCTTTTCCACTGAATATGGGACCTTACAGACAAGAAAGGTACACCATAACTTACACACATTTTTATCCCCCAGCATGATTAGTAAAGTTACTAGAATAGGCCAAGAATTACCCCAAAATTTAAGATGCTTTATGTACATAGAGTCTATAATAAAATTGAAAGACAACATTTTTAAAAGTTATTTGTGTGTGTATGTGTGTGTGCACGTGTGTGTGCAGGTGCCTGTGCACATGGGTATACACATTTGTTTGTGTGAGTGTGCATGTGCTAAGGCACACATGTGGAGGTCAGAGGACAGATCTGCTGCCAGTTCTTATTTGTCCACCTCATTTGAGGCAGAATTTCTTGCTCTTCCTATGTCAGTGTTCTGGGATTATAGAGCCTGCTATGGATTTTTCCATGGGATCTGGAGATCAAACTTGGGCATTCCTGCTGGAGCTGGTGTGCTTTATTTAAGCCATGTCCCCAGCCCAAGACACTTTCTGAAAGCTTATTATGTAAAAGATGCTTTTAAACACCTTTCATACAGTTTCCATATTCTTCTGATCTAAATTCTGACTACAGTCTGTTCTCATTATCTTTATTCCAGATGTTTAAAACCAGGCAAAGAGGTATACTTTTTCTGATCAGAGTCACACAGCTATTTCCTGATAAAGATAGCATCTGAACCAAATCAGTCAGACTCCAGAAACTATGTTTCAGCTACTGTGTTATTGTGAAGGATAGCAGAAATACCATGCTGTTCACCAAAGGCTATGTGTCTTTGGGGAAAGTGCACCAAGGCTAGACTACACACATATATCAAGAACTAATGCAAGGCTTGCACAGCTACTCAGATGCCTTTCTGGACAGGGAAAATGAAAGACAGAGAAGCTACCAGTAGATCATCAGAAAACCTGTGCAAAGTATCTTGTTACCTGAGAGATTAAAGTAGGAGGTAAAACATACTCACCCAGAAGAGGTAGGGTCTTCCAAAGACGCCCACTGTCTGCATCACCTGTGTGGGTACTTCTCCAAGTACCTGAGGAGTCTGCTGCTGCTGTGACATTCACATCTGCTGCCATTCCTGCCTGTACATGCCACTGGAGAACAACTTGTGTCCATTTCATTGAAGGTTCAATTTCACAATGTTAGTGACATCTACCTTGGAAATATGTAGGGGAAAACCTCATGGATATGTTTTAGACTTTTTCTCTGCTAACAAGTTCAGTATAGAAGGCACTGGTCAGCATGTATATTGGCCACAGAACAACAGAAATATGATGGCGATGAAAAAGCTGGCTTTGGTGGTACACACCAAAAATACCAGAACTGGGGAAGCTGAGGTAGAAGGATCCCTCTGAGTTTGAGGCCCGCCTGGGCTACAGAGTGACAGAGTGAGTTCTTGGTTAGCCAGGGTTAAATTGCTCGACCCTGCTTTAAAAAAAGAGAGAGAAAGGATGGAAGGAAAGAGATGAAAGAAAAGAAAGAGAGAACGAATGAATAAAAGAGAGAAAGAAAAGAAGGAAGGAAGGAAGGAAAGAAGGAAGTAAATATAGTAATGGATATGGTAAAATTGCCCAAAGACATACAACTCATTACAAAAATGAGAATTAGAAAGGAGCACATGATAGTCTTATTCTAACTGTGTTTCAATGGTGAACTCTATAAGAAATGTCACCTTAGATAGGCATGAAAATCTTCCAGAAGCAGGGTGTCTTTATAGTTTGAGTCAATCTGTGAATATTCTAGAAGCTCAAAATTATATGTTCTAATGCACAGCAAATTAATTTGTAGAAAAGTTAATGTAAATGTACCCCCTGTCTCCAACTCACCCTAAACAGTGCATGTATGCTTGCTGAAAATAGTGAAAATGACCTGTGACCTGCCATGTTCAGAACATCTGGACCCCTTCAGGCATTGGCAGTGTGCAGGAAAGAGCACATGCTACACACCTGCCTTCTGTTATCCCACCTAACAGTCAAGGTGACTCAGAGAGAGGATCCAGGACCAGCAAGACTTAATGAGCTCTGTCTAATTTTAAAAGTCACTAGCTTACCGTGAAGACAGGCCTCTTTATACTGAAGCTGCTTTAAAAAAATAAACTTTTCATTTTTATCTCATGTCTATGAAGACATGACAGAGTAAGAGAGGGAAGGAACAAAATGGCAAGCAAACCAGATATTTAGATGTAAATATTAAACCCACACTTGTTCTGCATTCAAGTGGTAAAGGACTTGACAACCATTACCCTGAAAGCAGCTTTAGCTCCCTGCCGATCTCTTCTCTTCTCGCCCATTTCCGGCGACAGAGCCATCATGAAGAAGGATGTTCAAAGACATCACATCTATAACCTTTGCCAAAGGCACACACAATCTTTGGAAGGAAGACTTTTATTTTCCCTGTCACCTTTAATGCTGGGTACACCATCTGAAAGCTGAATTCCAAGTATAAGGTCACTGCACGGAGACTTCCTAAAGACACAGAGCTTGAAAAGAAATCCTTTCTGAATGTCACTCTCATTTCTCTTCACCGTTTCCAGATCCAGCCCAGCTACACTAATTGGCTTTACTGTCAACAGAAAAGAATGAAGAATAAATAAAGCATTATTTGTCAACAACTCCCAAGAAGGTAGTGATTCCTGTAATGAGCCCAGGTCTCAGTTCAGGGTAATTAATTGAGATATACACAGGGACTGTGTCCAGTGAATAATTTCTTTGTTCACAAATTGTATGGATAACCACATTCTTCTTGCATATTTTGCCCTACTTGAGTTTTAGGAAGGGCCATTTAGAGACCCAAAGCATAAGAATAAGAAGTCAATCGACTTTTTCATTCCTCCGTACTTGGAGGATTTAGCAATTTTATTCTCTTACAATCTACATTTCAACAGCACATATATTCTATGTCTCCTAACATCTTGTATTGCCCATACAAAGCCAGGCCAAGTGTCTCAAGCTGGTGGCTGCTGACCACATCTTATTGTATGTGAGCAGAATTTTGAAGGAATGTTTCAAATGAGCTACAAACAACTGAAGATTCCACCCTATTTCTTTTTTTTTTTTTATTGTCCATAATGAGTTACAACATTTAGTGGGCAAACAATGAGATGTTATCCCCAATTCCCTGCTGCCCTCACCTCCCCACTCCACTGGATAACCTCCTCCATGGGTTATCTGGATCAGTCCTTGTGACAGGGGACCATGGATAGCCTAGTACTCAGCCTGGTTCTCCTGGCCCAAGTGTGTTGTTACTGAGGGGTGCCATGCCTCTGGGTAGTCTCCCCCACCACGGCTCTCACAATCTTTCCGACCCCTCTTCCGCTCAGTTCCCTGAGTCGTGGTGGATTAAGACTGCTTTAAGGTTGTGAACTTAGGGGTCTTTGTGTTGAAAATCGTTGGCTTATCCTGTGTTGATTTAATGGCTGTGTCTGTGGGCCACCCTATTTCTGATGATTTGGGAACAGCAGGCTCCATCGTTGTGAAGAGACTGGCTGGAAGTTAGACACTTCCACTTCCTTTCAGCGAGGCCAGCTCTTCAGTGTTAAGCCCTTCCAGACCTGTGTACCATCCTGCACTATCCAGGGTGTGGCTCACAGACCAGAAGATGAGTACTAGCTACAAGATCATTAGAAATGCAAATTTTTTGGGCCCCACCTCCAAACTATCCAATTAGAATTCCAGGAAAAGGATCCACCACTTGGTGTTTTATTGAGGTGTTCATGTGACTCATTTGCATATTAGAGTTTTCAAAACCTTGAACTTTTCCAATCCATGCAACTGCCTGATTCCTGTTACTTTGGGGTCTGTAACAGTGCTAATGTGGGTTTAATAAGCAACGTTATTTCCTTGTACTTTCATTACCTTAGCGATTCATGAAGAGTAAAATCAAAAACATTGGCCTTTATCATCAGTATGTGAATTGTAAATGATGCAACCCCCCTCCAGCCTGGACTATATTGTAAACACTTTTGCATTGTGACTAGTCAGAAATTGTCATTAATGTTGGGTGAGAAAAAGCCATGGACACAGTGAAATATCTCTATTTTTTGTTTGCTTGTTTATTTCAAAGAATCACTGGAAGCTGACACATTTATTTATTCTCTGGAGCTCAGTTATTTTGTCACTCTCTTTTATCTCCTTCCTAAAGGGTAGCGCAGTGGTCTTAGGCTAAGGCCACATGGGCAAGGAATATGGTCTTGCCTCTTCCTAACCACATTTAATCCCACACATCTACTGGCTAGAGCCACTTGCATACATTAGTGTAAAGTGAGACCTCTTTCTGTGTGACAGCATCCTTCACTACTCTATTCAAAGTAAATCCTCTCAGCCCAAAGAAAGCGGCTTTAAATGGCAGCCCTTCTGAGTAACATCATAGGCTGATAATAGCTCCTTTAGATGATATGGAAAGTAACTTGGCTAAACTCTTCATTACCATTTGAAAACATCAGATGCTTTTGAATTGCTTCAGGTCTTTTAAAAAATCTCATCATCAGCTCCTGGCAGGAATAAGAGACACAGTGACTCAGCCCCAAATTCAAAACCCACGTGCCATGGACTAGGGTTTCACATCTCTCTTAGGTCACCCAAACCTGGATACTCTAACTGTTCATGCTCAATTTATTTGTGCTCCTCAGTTGTATTTACAGGGGCATCGTGGACAGTCCACAGGGAGAGAGAAGTGTAAAAAGCATTCCAATTAGTAACTGCTAGTTACAGTAATTGAGGAATCAGCCTTGAGGTTAAGGTATTGATTCATTTTGATAATATGATAGATGCTGTGAAATTCTCTGATAGTTAAACCACCACAGAGATATACCAAGGTAATATTACACGCTTAATAGTATTTCACACAAAACCACAGATGTGAGAAAGCATTTCAAAATATACACGTTCAGCTCCACCACAAATTAGCATACAGTAATTCTGAGAATGCTGGTATCAGCTCAGAATTTTAGAGTAGATTTAGAGGTATTTTCTTATAAATAACTTTAGAATGAACACAAGCTGTCTCCTTTAATCAAAACTGGGCTTAAAATACAGACCTGACTCTGGACCCAGGCAAGAACTGCAAAGGTCATCTCTGAGCTTCATAGAAAACCCCACAAAGGACAGCTATGGGTTGTGTCTAGGCACTTGGCCCTGGAAATGGACTTTAGTAATAAACAGAAGGCTTAGCTTATGGTACCTACTGGTTTTTATCCCTAGACAAGTGAGGATACTAGTTCCTTGGGGCCACTACAGAAGGATAAGGCAAATAAGTGAAGGAGAAAATTCACTTGAAAAAGCACAGGGAGTCTCCATTCTGAAATGCTTCACATCCTGCAAATTGAAGAGTCCATCAGACAAGACATGGGAACTCACAAAAGCAAATAGGAATGGGTCCTAACTGGGGTAAGGCCAAGCTCCGATTGTTCACTTGACATTCAGGGCCTCTGATTCCACTGTCAAGTTTCTAATTTCATTGCCTACTGCTCTGTAGGCAAGACTATGTTTCCACACCTCCCCCGGGGATAAACACAGTCTGCCTATCTGTCTGCAGCTTGCTCACAGACTTGCCCCCTACATAGACAATATCACATTCTCTATAGATCCCAGGCTTTCTTCTTCTTGTAAGACTTGTTCTGTCCCTGCTTTCTTCCTCAGAAATCTCTCACCTGCATCCCCAGATCTCATACCTTCCCTTCTTCCCTGTTTCATAGATTATGAGCTAGAGTCCCCAGGTAAGTCATTGGTCCCATAAGGTCAATCACCTTGCAGTCTATTGCAAAATTTACACAGTGAGTGCCTGCTCTTAGGGCAGTTAGTTTATTTTTGCTTATATTTATTTTGTTCTTATTTTTTCTATTTTGTGGAAAGACTTGTGCATATCATATTGCTCATTTCCTAGGCATTTTGAAGGTTCAAATATTCCACCTCACTCACATTTCTTAAAAGTCAGGACGTAGGCAGGTGGTGTGTGTGACACAGTCTTTTGGGACCTCAGCAGTATGCCAGTGGTTGGAGAGCAGCACTCAACTCTCTGAGTCAGTGGAAGCTTAACAAATCAGGAGTTGGGAATAAATCAGGGACTTCTTGTAGAACTCCCTCTAACCTTCATATTTTTGAATATGACATAATCAGAACCAACAATAGCAGGGCAGCATTTTCATAATTGCAAGTTTTGCCATTATGCAGCAGACATATATGGAGTGTCTAGCCTATGCCAGGAGATGTGCTGGCTGAGCTAGTTGGGCAGTTCTCTAAGTAAATGAGGTTTCTACCCTGGTGTAGTATAAGAATACTCCATAGGAATTGGGGGCTTGATTTCTTCTCTGGCTCTAGGATTTAAGGTTTGAACTGTAAGGTTTGAGTAGGAGTTTTCCATGAGAAAACATTGTCCACAGAAGTGTGGTATTTTGAAACCCTGTGGCTGATTTGGAGCAATGGAAGTAGAGACTTAAAGGCCCGAGTCTCAAAGTCCTAGTAAGTCAGAGCCCTTAGACTCAGTAATAGGATGAATATAGATTTAATATAATTTCTTTCTGGTTTTGGAAAAAGTCCCAAATGAAATAACCATAATCTTCTTCAGTGTTCACTCAAGCTTTGGAAGCAGCAGATAGCAGACCGTATGTAGTAAAAGATATTAAAGGAACCATAATTTGTCCTTGCTCGGGATCAACCCCCATCTCCTAGACCTACCTGATTGGAGTCCTGAATAAAGTGCTAGAGTTTATAGACAATTTATCTAAAACTTTGTACAACCGGATCACTAGAAAAACTGGGAAAAGAACACACACACACACACACACACACACACACACACAGAGCAGACCACCACCCCAGCCCACTGAGATGAAAAGGGATTCCTACTGACACTCACTTTGGGGAAGATGCTCCCACACTTCCCCTGATGACTATATTTTCAGGCTAAAATATGTCAGACACCCCATTATATTCTTGTAAACAAATTGTTATTAAAATGGTACACCAGTTCAATAACTTTGTTTATGGTGGTGTGTAAGGCAAATATTTTATTTTCTAATGAGTACTTGCGTTTTATTAGCCCACATTAAAACTGGGACAGAGTGACTGGAGATCCAAATCGAGATATTTAGCAGCACAAGATGATGAGACGCAGATGCTAATGAAAGCTCTGGGGGTAGTTTTCCAGGCGGTTGAATGTAATTTCTCACATCCCCAAATGGCTGTAATAGGGAAACGCCCTGAAAAGAATTCTCTAATGGCTGTGTGTGTGTGTGGCAGAGGCTCATTGGGAAGTTAATGACCTATGCAAAGTGGATGTGCATTCATTCATTCATTTTGTATGGTGTAAGGTATAGCACTATACATCAGCCCATGTGTGCCTCCGTTTGACCAATTTGTGTCCTTGCTCCAGATACCCACCTCTGCCAACATAACTGCTGGCTAAAGATCAAGGCTAAATCTTTTACTCACCTCTTTCAAGTACCTTCCAAACCTCCAGGCTGACTCATCTCTATGTAAAGAGGTACACTGCTGTTAGAATAATTGATGCATTCATTAACTCTTTATAAGTCAGGCATGTCCAACCTTTTGACATTGCCACTGATGTTGCTGTTACCTAGGATATGTCTATATATCCACACCAGTGAGTTACAAACACCATACCAGTGAGTTACAAAACAACCATAAATATTGCATGATGTTTTGAGTGACTTTATGATTCTGTGTCAGGCCACATTCACTCTTCATTTTATTTAATCCAAAAATCCCTTTCAAAAAATGTGCCTAGGGCTGGAGAGATGGCTCAGCAGTTAAGGCACTTGCCTCCAGTGCCCAAGGCCCTGGGTTCAATTCCCCAGTAACCACATAAGCCACAAGGTGTGGCCCTGGTGTTCTCTCTCTCTCTCTCTCTCTCTCTCTCTCTCTCTCTCTCTCTCTCTCTCTCTCTCTCTCTCTCTCTCTCTCTCTCCTAGAAAATGAATAAATAAAATATTTTTTAAAAAATAAAAAATGTGCCTATACATCACAAAAACAGTATCATCTATTAGCCCATTTTCTCTTTTTTTTTTTTTCTGGTAACTACTAGATATGTGTTGAGTGAAGAAACAAATCAACAAATCAGGAGCTCTTGGATGAGTCACCTGATATTTTCCTGTATTTACAATGAGAGAATTCAATGTGCAGAGTTTTGTGACCTAGAATTCATTCATGTATTCATTCGGTTTTAACTGTTTATCATAGATTAACAGGAGGAGGGCTATAAACATCTATTCCCAAACTCCTGCAACCTTGGGGAGAGCTGAAACAAGAAATAATCTGACATAAATGAATGCTGTATGCATCACAGATATAAAATTCAAAGGAAATGCCAAGGCAAATAAACATCATAATCAAGGCAGTGTGATTTTTCTTCTAACTTCCTACAGCCGCCCAGGACTCCAGGAAATGGTTGATGAAGGGAATATAGGCCCAGCACTGAAAACTCACAGTGTGTTGCCATCAATGTTTCTCCATTCCATGTGTATGAAGAGGAACTGAGTCCAGCAAAACCTCAACTTCTGTCTCTCTGATGCTGAGACTCTGAGATTTAGGCCTCTGCTTGTGTTTCACTCGGGGCATTTCTAGCATGTCTACAGATGTGTCTCTAACCAGAATACAGCACATAGGGTTAGTGTCCTTTAGAAAATGTTCTCTACGTGAAAGTGGAAAACCTTTAGAATTAAGATTACACTCTTCCTCTCTAGGGAGGGCCCATGTACTATGCCCAACCTATTTCCTACCTAGATACTGTTCATTGCACATACCATGTGGTTTCTCAGAATAATTTGGCACAAACACCATTGCTAAAGAGAACATAGTAATAAATGATACATCTCTAAAAAATTAATAATTCCCCTTTTGATTTCACCTACAGCAAAATGTGCAGCACCATTAGAGACCTTCCTTTATCCAAGCTTAAGTTAGTATAAGCAGTAATATGCCCCACAACCCCTGCTAAACAAGTCATTAATTGAACTGTGTATTGCAAGCCAAGTAAAGCCTGCTGTGATTAAAGAATATGCTTCATACTATACTTTCTTTTGCATGGCAAAGACTAGCAGACACAAATTCCAGTGACTTAATTAACTATAATATGAGTAGCTAATAATTTATTGATATGCCTCCTCATAGCAGATGACAATAAAGGAAGCTGAGTACCTTCTCACAAAGATCTGCCATATGCATGTTTAATGTAAGAAAAAATGACATGATTTTTGAAAATGTACTGATGACATGCCCAGACTTAATTTGGGTCTTGAAAGCAGAGGAAATGTCACATCATCACTAACAAAGGTCGACTGAAAGAGCAAGCATGTAGAATTGCCTCTGCCTCCTGGATTTCTCAGAGGATATGCCTCTGTCATTGTGAACTGGATGGTGAGATTAGAAAAAAAATTAATATAAGAAACATACTGAAACAAAACAATTGGGTGCTGTGTGTCAGAAACATGCTCCAAGACTGAAATATATAACCATCAATGTCATTTTTCTTTGTGTTTGCACATACCAAGACAGAAATGCCCAGAAAACCAGTCTTCAGAACAGGCTGAGCATGAAGAGAAAGAGAGAAAGAAAGAAAGAAAGAAAGAAAGAAAGAAAGAAAGAAAGAAAGAAAGAAAGAAAGAAAGAAAGAAAGAAAGAAAGAAAGGAAGAAAGAAAGAAAGAAAGAAAGAAGGAAGGAAGGAAGGAAGGAAGGAAGGAAGGAAGGAAGGAAGGAAGGAAGGGAAAAAAGAAAGAAAGAAGGAAAGAAAGAAGGAAAGAAGGAAAGAAAGAAAGAGGAAGGAAGGAAGAAAGGAAGGCAGGAGAAATAAAGAAGGAAGAAAGGGAGAAAATACCCATCCTTTCTTGTTTGTTAGTGTCCACTCAGGTGTGAAAGCCCTAGCCTTCAATACTAAACACAATCTCTCATGCCCTGGTCCTTGCCGCCTAGGAGCCCAGTTGTAAATTTAGTCTGTCCTATGTGGATATTCTCTGTTCTTAATTTTTACTATCTCTCAGAGTCATTTCTATTTCTTTCTTTATAATATTTTTATTTTATACCCTTATCTTTTTACCTATTATGTGATACACAACTATTTTTTCAAATATTTTCTCCTATTATACCAATGATTAATAGGCTTTCAAATAATATATTTAACTTATAGTCTAATAATATAATTTAGCAATGGTCACTGAATTATATAGACCTTTAAATTTCCTCCTCTGTTTCCTGCAATCCAAGTGACCAGCTGGTGTTCATTCCTGTTACTATGCCATTCCCACCATGAAATATCCCTCTAAATACTAAGCGAAAAATAAACACTTTCCTTCCTCAAGTTGCTTCTGGACTAAGAAGTGGCTGATGCACATGAGAATGTCTCATGCAACCATGTGATAGTTGTTTTTTTTTTCTTTTTTCAGTAATTAGTGAAAGATAGGTCACAAGTTGTTGGTACTTGGAGATGAATGGTTGAATGGCATGAATGAATGGTTCTTGTGAAGTTTAGTTTGGCCTCAGAAAACACAAAGAAGACATGGAAAACCCATGCTTGTCAAGCATGAAGAAGAGGTCCACATAAGGCATCTTACCTTTGATTTAAATGGTTCTTACTAATGTTCAGAGGAGTGAAGCAAAGTCAGAGGTACATTCAATTTGCCCAAGAGCATATTGTTAGATAATGACTGAGCTAGAAGTCAGATTCATCTATGTGCATTATTGATGAATGTTTATACAAGGAATCTGTTGGTAAGGGAAAGAAACAGTTACTGGGGAGAATGCAGGCTCTGCCTGAGGCATGACAGAAAGAACATTATGAGGACATGAGAAGGGGAAGCTGTCTGTTGGCCAGGAGTCTGGTTGAACCCACCTGAGATGCAAGAATCCAGCACAACTAAGAACTGAACAAGGCCTTTCTCCCTTCCCAAATGCAAACCTACAATTTTCTAGAAATCTTACCAGAACCCCCTTTATAGTGAGAGGACATATATGAAAACTTGGTGCCACCCTAGTAGCTTTTGGTTTTATCTAATTTAGCTCCCATCTATAAAGGCACCCTATAATCTTACTTATTAAAACAAAGATTTTTGTAGCAACTTTTTGTGATGAAACTTGAGAGCCACCAAAATGGTATATATGGATAGTGCAGAGGTTCTTGATTGCAACTCTCCTTTGAGGAGCCCATACCCACGCTTGGTTCGTCGTCTCTCAGGGAAGCTCACACATCAATACTCTGGGATGCATCTTCCCTTCTCAGCATCTCTTTTTCTCCTATCCCTTGTACTTAAAATCCATGGAAAATGTCTTTTTATAAATTAAGATTCTTTTAAAATAGCTCACACCCATTCTTTGGGGTATGTTTTGCTTCATTTATGAATGTATTTATCTCTCTTAACACTTGTGCTTAAAATCTACATTAAAATATCTTAAATAAAACCCTAACTCTGTTTTACATTGATCAAGCATAAAATCTGGGATGCCTGAGCCAAGGACCCTAGAATATTAAGGGAACTTCTTAGGTTATTAGGGGTGATTGTGGAATTGTCTTTCTGTGTCTTATTGTCTGACATATTGACAATATATTGCCCACAAATTCCCTAAGAACTTGACATTCCAGGATACAGATTCTTAAAGCATTCCTGTCATTTTAAATATATATATATATATATATATATATATATATATATATATATATATATATATATTATGCCTACTAAACTGCCTTATGAGTATTTTTTATTGAATAAGCACACCCATATAATAATCCTACTCTCACTTCTGGCTAGAGAAGCTTCTCTTTTTCAGATGGTGGTGACCACTGGATAACTCAAAAGATACCATAGTGCTGAGAAGAAGCAACAGTGGAGTGTTCAGCACTGGGACATCTCTATCACACTTCCTGAGGCTCAGGTTCTATTCCAGAAGAGGTGGTGGAAAGATTGTAAAAGCCAAAGGAAGGGTAGGGCTGCTTACAACACAAACTTCCAAACACAAAATGGCCTCAAGTGCATGACTTCTCAGTGCCTGATAATACCTACACAACACCTCCAGAATGGGAGGAAAAGATGATGACATAAAAACAAAATAGAGACTAATTTAGAAGGGAAGGGGATATGATGGAGTATGTATTTGAGAGGGAGAAAGAAGGGTTGGGGGATTATCATGGTTTATTGTCTATAGTTATGGAAGCTGTCAATAAAAGTTATATATATATATATATATATATGTGTGTGTGTGTGTGTGTGTGTGTGTGTGTGTTTGTGTGTGTGACTGATATTAAAAAGTTGAATACTACCCTGTTTCACTGTCATAATCATGATCATTACCTTTGACTTTCTTCCTAAAAGTTAATTTTGATAGGCATATATAAATAAATAAATAAACAAGTTCCATTAAAAGCCTGAGTTTCAAGTAGGATACAGGAAACTTCTTTGGTATTTTGAACCTAGTACTAAACTGTACATCTTTCATAGATGTCTTAGAGAAATGGCCATAAACTTTAAAAAAAATCTAATTCAAAATTGTATTTTAAAAGAAAAAGTATTGAAACATCTCTGCATGAACTCCATATCTATTTGACAGGAATCATCCATGTTTTTTATAGTAAATACGTGGCCACCTTCATAATCCCCTATTTTGTGTTCCTTTGTCTATGCTGTTTGCCATTATTTATTTACTAGTTTGTGATATAGTACTGGGGTTGAACCATAGGCCATATGCCTACTAAGCAGGGACTCTACTTATTCTATCCCCAAGCATCTTACTTCATGTTTTAAAAGTTGGGTCTCACTATATTATCCAGAATAACCTTGAACTCACTCTGTAGACCAAGGTGACATACTCTCTAGCTAGGCAGCTGGATAATTTTTGAATCCATTGGGGGACATTCTTTCAAACTACAACACCTACAGATCTTATTTTGCTATTGTTTAACTCTGACCTTAACTATGACATGACCATTGCCATTTAGAAAGCAGAGAAGCTGTGATGACTTGCATTATACCCTCACAAAACTGGGCCTTCTAACATTCCCTCATGGTAAGAAAGAAATGGCACATGAGGCTCACCAGAGGAATAAGACCCCGTCCTCTCCTTGAAGAAATATAAACCATTAACAATTGCTGGGCTCAAGGACTCTTTGTTGGTAATTTCACAAACCTTATTTGGCCCAGGCTGTTAGCTCTCCAGTTCAACTTGTTGATTAACCCAACTTGGGTGGAATTATTTCTTTGGTTTGTGGTTGCTTTCTCTAAATTAGGTGAATAGAAATACATCTCTTAAGACCATCCACATAATCTATGACATACTTAATCATCATGTAATATGTTGTGTTTAATTACCATCAATGAATTTCTTGTCCTAAATATTCTCATTAACTGGTGACCTCAGATGGGTGATGTGGAGGCGGGGGAAAGAAGGTAAATACAATAATGATACCTTTATGGTGAACATGGACTCAGACCCAGCACTAAATCTTCAGGACAGGTAAATGTGACATTGTTTGAGAAACAGAGGATCCCTGACCTACAGAGGTTTGAATCCATACAGGTTCCAATAAATCAGAATAGACTTGAGTTTCTGAGTCAATTAGGACATGATTAAGAGCAATTCTAAGATGGTTGAAAAAGACTTCTTGCTTATGTGCAAAATAAATCTGGGAAAAATATACCCAGCAGAGGGGGCTGTAAGCTTAAGAGTTCTAGCTACCACTATATGCAAATGGGGTAAATCTTAAATTCTTTTTATTGAAATAGCCCCAGAAGGAACTTGCTGAAGCCAAGAATATATTAAATATAACTAAAACATATCGGTATCTTTCTATACATAAATATATATTCATCTGCATATATGTGTATCTGCAATGTGTCCATTCATAGTCATCATAGAATAACAATTAGACTTTCAAGTTGGACTTTGGGTGTTGAGAATAAACAGAAATATGTATTTAACTCCAGGAACTGACATGAAGAGAAAGGTGAAGGAGCTAAAAGAAAATATTTGATTTCTAAAAGCTGATTGTTAGTCACACATTGATTATTTGTCACCAGCAACTCTTCTGATGACCCAATCTAGGCTCATCCATCTCTGTTCTTCAAAGACATCATCAAACAAAGCATTAAGTGTAGCTCATAGGAAAGTTGTTGGTGGTTCAATAAGAATGGGGAACTGTCCCTTCTGAGCATTAGCATAGAGAGCAGCCACCTAGGACACCTGGAGTCTGGCATGGGGAGGCTTTGTAGACAAGAAACACACATTGAAAGACCTTGAGGTTGAGTAAGGCACAGGGCCAGGAAGTTCTCACAGGAGAAACAAATTGAGTAGATCTAATTGGGCTATTATAATGGCTCCCAAAGAAGTTGCGTGAGGGCCCTGTAATCGTCCATTACAGGAGAAACTTTTTAAGGGCCTGGTAATTTCAGCAGAGGTAGCTGAAGGCCCAACAGCCTCCAATCACCCTCAGCATTATTATTCATACTTTAAAAAAAAAAAAACAATCTTCCCAGGCTACATCTAACTAAAAATAAAATGTACAAAAATGATAAATTGGTTTTTGCAGGTTTGTGGGTTGCTTTCCCACTGAAAACATATTGCCGGCTTACTCTGTAAACTTTCCACATGGGAAGTGGTTATTTCAAAATATTTTCAGTGGTTTCTTCGTAATAGAAATGTGAGTTTTTGCAATGACCTTTTCATTTGCCTTTCAGATATTTCTCGAATTGACTAGCTAATGAAATGGGGAACTTGCTGTGTAATTCAGTCAATTCTTTCACTGAGTGTGATATCCACTCTCCTCCTGCTCAAAATTTAATAACTTATCTCATTACAATCATTCAATAAATAGCCAGTATTTTGCAGTTTTAATTTATATATCACAAAACTTCGATCCCTTACATATGAGGATCATAGTAATTTCATATAAGGACTGAAATAATTTTACTATAGGCTATAGGAAATATATAATTAATATACCATTTATAAATTAAGAAACAAAGCGTGGACACTTGTTTAAGTTTTCTAAAATGACTCAGCAGATCTGGAAATAAAACTTAATCTTTTGATTCCAATTTATCTGTTTTTTGAGGTTAATGTAGGTTTTTAATTAAAAGACACTTGTAACAATGACATTTTAAATCTTGATTTTTAAATGCTTTCCAACTTTAAATATTTAAAGTAAATGTTTCATACGTGAAGAAAGACTCTGACTCTAAGGTTAAAATTTATATGGAATACCATTGTGCTTATCACAAGGTTTTTTAAAACAGCGTGAATTTTTTGGAGCTCAGTGAACAGGAAAAATGATTTAATAACTTGGATTATTCAAGAAAGGTTCATGTTTCACTTCAGAAAGTCTTCTCTGAAAGGAAAATATGAGTATAAATTTGCTAATAGTATTAGGTAACTAGAGGAAGGGAAAAAGTACTGATGGGGGATTGGTTGTATCTTAGAGGAAGAGTGCATGCATAAGGACCAGTTCTTAATCCTAAATACTGGAAACAATGAAAAATTGCCGGACCCTTGGGTTTATAGTTATGTTTCCATAGACCACAGGAAAGAACCCAGGATGGAGCAGAGTTAGGCAAACCATGAACATAACACAATGGGCATGTCTTGTTTTCTCTGCTCTCTAGTCCAGTGATTAAGACTAGATAAGCAACTGATGTATTCAGGTTGACAACTGACTCAGAGAAACAAAAATGAAATTCCTTATTAGTCAACTATATTAGTCACTTTTCTCATTGCTGTAAAACAAAGTATTTGACAGAAAAACTTAAGGGAGGAAGGTGACATAATGAATACTAAAGGAAGCAGAGGAAAATGATAGTATATCATAGTGAAGAAGAACATAAAGTACTTTATCATATGTCACATTTTATTATGAGGATATATAACAAGAGGTACCAGTAGGAGACTAGAGATCAGTATCAGTGAAGCAGATATTAACTCACAGTCCACTGATTTTTGACAAAGGTAGACATAGTTCAATGGAGGAAATGCCTGAGTTTTTTTTTTTTAGCAAATGGTGCTGAAATAATTGGACACACTAATGCAAAAAAAAAATATACACAGAACTCACATCTCTCTCAAATTAGCATAAAATATCATGGAACTAAATGCAAAATACAAAATTTTTTAAACTTAAATTTAAAAAAATTAAAATCTATAAGATTTTAAGATGGGTTGTAATTTTTAAAGGCAACCCAAAGAGCCTACTGGGTAAAGTAAAAAATAAATATATTCAACTGTATTAAAAGTAACACTTGATTGTGAAACAAATTAAGTGCCAAGAATGGTGACACAGGCACAGAATTCAAGCACTTGGAAGTCTGAAGCAGAAGGATTAAGGTTTACAAATTCAAATACACTTTGGGCTACAGAAGAGAGAAAGAGAGGGGGGGGGATAAACCATAGAACCATAGACTGGAAGAAAGTATTTACAAAACACGTATTTGTGAAATAATTCTAATCAATGTGTAACATAACAGATGATTTGACTAAACATTCCACCACAGAGAAAAGGAAAGTATACACAAAGAAAATGTTGTGGTGGGAATTAATATTGGCCATTTGGAAAATGCCAATTACAATAAAAATGGGCAACCAGTAGTGTCTATTGCTGTCACAGTTCTATTCCATTACTACTGCTGCTATCAGGTGATAAAAACCCCAAGGAACATAGAAACATTGTGAGAACTTGAAGCTGCTGCTATGATGCACAATGGCAAGACCACCATTCTGGAACACAGTTGTTAGGAGTTCCATCTAATGTTAAGATGATTCTTCTAATATGATTCAGTAATCAAACATCCTGAATTTATCTAAAATCCTCTACACAAATATACAATGCTTTGATCAATATTATTCACAATTGCTTCAAACTGGAAGAAAAGGTTATGCTTAAGTAGGTGAATAATGAATTGTAAAATGTTCATACAATGGAAAACAGCCAACAATTTTTGTTGGTATTTTAGTGGTTGCCTAGCAAATACAAGGCCCATTCATCCCCAACGCCAAAGGGGGAAAAAGAAACACACCAAAAAAACTCTTAAAACTCAAGAGAAGAGATAATAACGAAAAGAAGGTAAAAAGATAGCAAGAGCAGAGAGGGTTTTGAGGGAGAGCCATAAGAAGGTTGAGAACCTGATGCATAGGAAACATTAAAAGCACTGAATCTATATCCTTCTCCGTACAGTCATTGTGGGCACATGACATTCTTTGTAAAAAACTTGTAAAACAGTAAAGCCCATAATTGTGAACTTTAATGTGTGCAAATGAAAAATGTAATTTCGTAGGTGGAGGGATCTCAGGCTGGAATGCACAGTGGGGAAAAATAAGTATATTACAAATGTCTGAAACAGCCTGACGAGGGAAATGCGCTGACCTAAGAAATTTTGGAAATGAAGTCTGTAAAACTAAAGAGAAAATAAGCTGTACATAAACACCATGCTTTGCTTTATGAAAGTGTTTCCTGTGGGGACACAGGTTAACAATTCTGAAATGGCCATGTGTATGTATAGTGAAATCAAACAGTTAAAAAATGGATACAGTAGGATGATTGGAGCCAAGGTTCTCACCATTGGACTGGGAGGTCACAGATATCAAAGGGCAGAAGTCTAGAAGGATCCTTGCGGTGATGGACTTGAGTTAGAGAAATCAGTGAGAACTCAGGCTTGCTTACAGAGGCAGATAGTTACACACATACACATAGTGCCAGACTGAGTTGGGCTAAACCAGCCTCTGAACCTTCCTGAGAAATTAGCCCAATGGAGACTGAAATGAGCATGGTGTGTAATTAACCTAAGGGTGTCTTCCTGTGTCTAGGAAACGGAGCCTCTGCCAACCACACAGCATCCAAACTCCCTAAAAGTGATTAAACTAGGGTGTTCTTCCTAAGTCGAGTCATCTCCTTATTAAAAGAAATGCAGGAGGGCTAGAGAGATGGCTCAGTAATCGGGCCTTTGCCTACAAAACTTAACTACCAGGGTTTGATTCCCCAGTTCCCACAAGGCCAGATGCACAGTGGCACATAAAGCTGGAGTTCATTTCCAGTGGCTAGAAATCCTGGTGCACCCAATTCTTTCTCTTTCTCTTCCTCCTCCTCCTCTTCCTCTTTCTCTCTCTCCTTCGCTCTCTCTCTCCTTGCAAATAAATTAATTAGAATATTTTAAAAAAGAAGATGCAGAGATCCAATTACCATCTTCCATGTTAAGAGACAGCACAAGCCAATACTTAGGACGTAGAAAGGGAACCTTCACCAGACACTGAATCTGCCATTATTCAGAGATATTGTCCCCCCTCAGCAACAATACACAATGAACAAAATGGGAAGAAAGAAAAAAGAAAAAGAAAAACTGGCTACCTCTGGTGCAGTTCATACCCCCATCCTATGGATAGATCCAGTATGCGCACGGAGTGGGAAATGGGAACACATTCACAATATTTGCTCATAGAATGTATAAACTTTTTCATAATAAAGATATTAAAAAATAAAGAGCAAAAAATGATTGAAGGTTAAAAAATCAAATAAAAAAGGAAGTGAAAGTGTAGTTATCCATTCAGCAAATATTTGTTTAGGAACTACCTGCATAAATTATGTTTCCAATATTAAAGAAGACAAGTCAACATTATGAAACTTATTTATAATAGCTATTTAAAATGCAATTTTGGTAGTAGCTATTAGAAAAAAAACTTGGGTTACCCTAACATCCACAATTAGCACATACGTGATTCCATTGTTTGTAAATTACCCAATATAAAGCATTTCCTTACAGCAGTAAAAATAGCCAAAAATACTAAGACATAGTTTTCATAAACTGAATCTCCATGAGTCCATAGTGATATAATCAAATTGCTGCAGAAATAAAAATTTAGAGAGAGGAGAAAAATCCCAAATTATTTATATAGATATTCCCCACCAAAGGACATGTAGATCTATAAGCATATCAACATCAAACACAACAGGGTTTTAGGTAAAAGAGGAAATAGAATAAACAAAGATATTTGATGAAAATTTATATTTCCCAAAGAGATATAAAAGTGAGTTTTATGTACCTAATAGTATACATTAAAATATATAAATCACATATTAATACAAATATATGAAGAACTATATAAATTTAAAATTATACTTGAAAATTTTCAGATGTTTCTAGAAAGAAAATTGGTTCTATAGTGATAATAACTAACTTTCACTTCTAAAGTGGCTTATTTTAAATTGATAAATTACACATGGGAAACGGTCTTTATAAGAAAGCTCTAATATCAGAAACAAAGCCAAGGAGATCATCTTCACTTATCCAGATTATTTACCATGCATTATTCTAAATTCATATCTAATCTATGAATTTATGAGAATATTAAATTGTGTCATAGCTTTGTTTTGTTCTACTTGTTTGGTTTTGACTAATTTTACATAAATGATGGTATTTATGTAGCATTCGTCATATGACTTTAAAAATTCACTCAACATTTGAAGCAATGTTGTGTTCTACAAAGCACAGACATATACCTCATTTAATCTATCACATTGATCCTAACATTTCACTTTCATCTTTCCATTTCCATCTTAGTGCAGAGTAGGAGGAAAAAGACATTGATGTATACAGTAAGAGCCTACTTGGAAAGAAGCAGGGATTGTGGAGTGGAGATTTGAGAAGGGGAAAAGAGAGAGTGGTGGGAACAAACTCTGATCATGATATATTGTCTTCTATTTATGGAAAGTATCAATAAAAAATTTAAAAAAAAACAAAACATTACATGTCTTTTCTTTCACACTAATTGGTTTGGATTCGTCTAAATTTTAATTTGTACATGATGGAAAGAAGACATTAACAAGTTGTTCTAATGATAAAAATAAGAGAAAAAGATAAGAAGTGATAACACTATAGATAACCAATGGAGTGAAAAAAGGGAACATATTACACACATATCCTCACTCAGAGAGGCACACAGATATGCAGACACATGCGTGCATACAAGGACACATACACACATGCATTTGTAAAATGTCTCCAAGTAACCTCTATGAGAAGAATATAAGAAGATTGCAACAAGATCCTGGAACAGATGGCAGTTGGTAGACTCAGGTTTTCCAAAGTAATAGAAGACTCTCTTCCTGTACAAAGAAGAAGGTTCATGAGAGTGGACATGACTTGGATAAGGATTAGATGAAGATAGTGACACTCTTACAGAACTCAACAGATTTAGTAAATAAAAACATGAGGCACCCAGTAAAATTGCTATTCAACTCAGCTAAACATATATTCAGAATTGCATCCAGATTACAAGATAATCAGCCAACATGCTTACAGCTCCATCAATACTCATCGTTTACCTGAAATTCAAATGCAACATAATGTTGTGTGTTTTCCCTAGTAATCTACTTACACCTTGATATCAATATTATTCTATGGGCAAGGTCAGTAGTGAATAAAATGGAGCTTTGATCTGAGAAATATTTCTCAAAGGGGTTTTTCTTAATTGAAGGATGGAAACATAGTCTGACCCCCAGACTTAGGTTTTCTTTTGCTCTTCAACATAAAATATCAAAACTGAACTCTGGATTTGCACAACAGAAAGTCTTCACTGATGTAGCTTTGTACCTTACCTCCCATGTCTAACTCATTGCAAGTAAGAATGTTCAAGATCTATCTCAAATTCCTTACATTTTTTCTCCACTGATCATCTTGATCCTGGTCTGGATTATTCAACTGAGGCAAGTTAAATTGACAGCCTATTCAATACTTTCCTTTGCAAATAGGTGGAGTATACCTTTTTTCCTCCCTTGGTTCATACACTGTTAGTTGATTCTCCGTAAATTCTCTTCACGGTTTAAACTCCTTACCACAGTCCACAGCCCAGCCTTCTTGCCCACTGTTCCCACCAGTCACTTTCCCTTTAGCTCACTGTGTCCTGGCACATGTGGTCCTGGTTTATTTTCTTGAACATGCTGACCTTTCCTCTCTGTGATGGACTCTGGTCACGCTGTCTTTGCACATGCTGCTTTTTTAGGTTTTAGATAAATGTTACCTCTACAGAGACAACTCCCATGGTGACCTTATCCAAAGTGGAGCTGTCAATCTGGACAGGGATTTCACTTCCTCCAATGATACCAACCTTAAGACAAAACATGGATGGCCAAAAACGATGAATTTCTAAATGCCAGAAAAATGACAAAATACAGCTTGTATCCAGTTTCTCACCTTATGTCTCCTACATAATTCCTGCTCTAATTGCAGTGGTTTATTTACTTCCCAAATCATTCATACAGTGGCAAACATACGTTCCCTTACTATGTTTTCTATATTGCCTATCCTGGACTTCCAGTGGACAACATTATGGGAAGAAGAAAACAAATTATTGTAGCAAATCTCTCTGACAAATTACTTTAGTTTTGACTCTCTTTCCCTTTCTCTTGTGTGGTTCCCACAAAATGCCACCATAAGTAAGAGCTGACTCCTAAGGAGAAATCGATAAACACTGATTACACTGATTAGAAAGTGAGCTTCCAGGTTTGGGGCTGGGGAAATGGGTAAGCAGTTAAAGGTTCTTGCTTGCCAGCGTTTGTTTCCCCAGGACCCAAGTAAAACCAGAGGCACAAAGCAGTTCATGAGTTTGCAGCTTCAGGAGGCACTGGCATCTCCATACTAATGCTCTTACTATCTCTCAAGTAAATAAATAAAAAAATATTTTAAAATTTAAATATGAAAGTAATCTTGGAAGCCATCAAACCCTTGAGTGACAACTTGCTTAGATCATTTCAGAAGAGCAGCTATATTTTCCTAAAGTTCCTGAGAAGATGATGGTTTGAGTTCAGTTCCAAAGGACCTGGGGTGCAATTAGAAGATGAGCTTTACTCTTGTCTTATCATAAAGCTCCTTGAGAGATGAATATTCATCTCCTCTCTACTTCTGCTGTACATGGACTGTGCGTTTCTGTCTCAGATGCTGAAGATGTGGGTAAAATAGAAATACGAAGATCCAAGTGTTTCCTCATTATAATAAATAACCTTTAAGAAATTGGTATTGATGATTTTAACATAGCTACCAGTTTTACATAATTGAGGTCATCATATATGCTTCCAAATTATATTTACTTTAATCTAGAATCAACAGCCTCAACTCTCAATATATTTCACTTTCAGTGTCTAAAGAATATAATTTGAATATATTTAACTAAGAAGTATTGCTAAACTTTAGTCCTTGTATCATTGCAAGAAAGGATCCTCAATGAAGGGGAAAAAGGAGACTAATTTCTGCTTTTTCAGAAGTATCCACATTCTTAAAATTATAAAGAGCATTGGGTTTTAAATTAGAAGCTGAAGAAAATTACAATGGGCAGTAGATATAACATTATTACATGTGCAATGACTTGGACCTATACAACAGATGGGGTGGCATGAAGTATCCACTTCACACCATTGTCTTAGGTGGTCACTAAATGAAATCTGCTCAGATAATTTGGAGCTCTAACATAGTGCATTCTTTCATCTCATTGAATGTCTCTGGAACCTAAGCATCCTTTCCTTCCAATATTCCTAATAGTCCCTACCTGGATACATTACAAGATTCAGAGCCTCATTGTAAGAAATCAGATTCTTCCTGATGCCAATTTTAAGATAGGCAAGTTGGCCCCTACCACAGTGTTCTCCTTCTCATTCCCCTTTCTTCCAAGTTTCTTCTTGGGCTGGAGAGCAGCAGAGTTGGAATTATGCCTTAGGTTCTATTTGGAGAGTACCATGGCTCTGAATTGAGCCATACTCGAAAGCTTGAATAAAATTTAATTTTTCAAGGGGATTTGGTTTTAATCAGTTTATTTGTTTCTGCAGAGAAAGCTCCAAGTAGAGGGAGAGGGGCAATGAGCTCAGCTGGGCTAGTGTTCTCGGGGGACCTCTGAAAGTCTTTAATTTATCTGTATTTATTTTTTATTTTTCCTCAGCAGGGGAACTTCTTGAGGAAAAATATTGCCTACATACAAACTAGATATCAGTTACATTGAGTTTCCATGTTCACACTCTTCATAAAACAGGATTGGAGCACAATAAATATGGAAATGTGAATTGCATTAAATTAAAACGTTGTTAGTTAAAGTAGTTGCAGGAACTTCTTATACATAATCATAAGGCCCAGTCTCCCAGGAGAGCATCAGGCAGGATGTTATAGGCAATTTCTTCCATGCAGACCCAGGAGGCAGAAACATTATAAAAATCCCTATTCATTTAAAATAGATCCATCTCAGCCAGTGAAAAGATCTAAACTATCACCACCTCATATGTCATATGTAATGGGCTTTGTGAGGGGTGAAAAAGTAACAAAAGGCAACTGAAAGGTTGAGTCCTCAATTTTGGATTGGAATTCACCAGTGCAAAGGCTGGAAAGACTGATTTTCTGGCTTTTGTCACAGGCAGGAAACATAAAAGAATGATTAATTTAATGTAGCTTTTTACTCATCTCTTCAAGGAGTAGCTTGCAATGTGACCTTGGGCAAATTATGTACCTTCTCTAAGGTTACTAAGATTCTCATCCACCACAGGTGTTGAGTTAGAAACAACACTCTCTGATGCAGAATGAAATGAGGCTATAGAACCCTCTAGCAATTATAGACCAGTTAATTTGTGATATGAGTGAAACTTCTCATGACTTTCACCGGTAAATCTTAAGGCAAGTGGATGGACAAGAGTAGTGGAGGATTATTAGGTCTCTAATTGACATTATATATATATATACATATATATATATATATATATATATGTATATATATATATATAATTGGTAGTAATAATACAGAGATAGGGATTTGAAGATGTCAGTGAATGTCCCACATTTACTGAAAAGCAGACTTCTACAAAACCTTGTTAAACTTCAGAAAGTAAGTAAGATGGATACCTGCCTCTTAAGTTATTTAAGTACTGACTGAACAGAGTTAGGGACAAAGAAACACAGCAGACACTACATACTCATTATGTAGAGAACCCATCCTAGAACAGCATCCTGAGAGGAAGAGACACAGCTGCTAGAACAGCATCGAGAGAGGAATACCCAAGGGTGCTCCTGTGAGACATACAGAGCAGAACACTGGTGCTTCGGAGAAGTCAGCTGTGCTTTGGGGGGAGGCTTTATTGAGATGTTAGTAGGAAGAAAGTAGCTGACAGTGACATGAGTTAGGGAGTCACCGAATTCCCTGAAATGTGTGTATTTGGGGAAGTAAATTCAGGAGTCATATTTCAGCATATTTTTTAGTTGTTTCCTTGTTGCAAATATTCTAGTTTTAAACAAACAATGAAACAAAAATCAAATAAACAGCCCTAAAGCCTTTGGTCCTCCTCCAGTGATGGTTGAAGAGATTACTAGAAGGGTTCATGAGAAAATGCATGGGGTGAATAGCAGGTGCCGGGCCCATGGAGCTTTCCTGTGATTCTTCTGTTTCTCTTTCAACAAGGTGCGTCCCCAATGCATTCACAAGCCATTCTCTATAATACTTTATGGCTTCAACGATTAGCTTAAATTATTTAAGAGGGAAGCTCGATCTCTCCTTACATCCCTAACATAAAACTTTGTTTCTTTTTTTTTCCCCTTTTTCCCCCCTATGAACAAAGAAAGATTTATCCTGCCTTTCGCCCAGTATCTTTAAACTTGCTGTTCTCTTCCCAGACAGCTTCAGAAATGTACTTCCCCAAAGCTTATAAGGGCAAGTTGGTGAAATTGCCCTGAGACAGAAATGTGTTACACAACTAATAAGCCCTGTTACTCGCCATCCCCTCAGGCAGGAAGGTCTGAGGAAAGGGCACCCCAGAGGAGACCAAACAGAGGGTTCTGAGTAAGCAGTGTGAAATGCCAGAGGCAAAGATGGGGTTGCTTCACACTCTGGGTCTTTGCAGAGGCCTGACAGCACTTGATGCCTGCAAGCACTGATTCTGCTAGAGCTATTGAAGGAGGCTCCAAAGAGTCAAGCTTTCATTAGAGAGAGTGGAAGAAGGAAGTGAGGCTTCTGGTTATCAACGTTATCTCTGGGGGTTCCTAAACTGAACTAGTCTCAGAAAGAAGCCAGCTTTGCAAACTGGGCTATGCAAAGGAACAGGAGAATTGATCCATGAAAGAATTGGTAGGCTAGCCCATTGCCACTGGTTTGGTCTACTGCTCTAAGTGATGGTCTTAGGGAGATTCCTACCTCAGAAGCATCATCTGGGAGCTCATTAAAAATGCAAATTTTAGGGCTGGAGAGAATGCTCAGTGGTTAAGGCACTAGCTTGCAAAGCCTAATGACCTGGGTCCAATTGCCTAGAACACAGATGTACAAAGTGGTGCATTCATCTGGAGTTCTTTTTCAGTGGCTGGAGGCCCTGGCATACCCATTCTCTCTGCCTGTCTCTCTTCTCTTTGTCTTTCTGTGCTTGCAAATAAATAAAAATATAGATACATATTTTTAATGCAAATTTTCATCTTTACTTGAGATCCACTGAGCTCTTCCTTCAGCTTTCACCCCTCCCCTCTTCCCCCTTGGTGATACTGAAGTGGACTGAAGCTTTATTAGGAACCTATGAAACAGAATCCAGACTCTCAAGCTACTAAAGGACAGAGCTAACATCAGAATGTGAGATTCCTTCATATTCCCTCTAATACAAATCAGTGTATAAATGATGCTATTTCAAGATGTCATGAGGCTGCCAATAGTAAAAATGAGCTATAAAAAAAAACCTTGTTATTTGGTTATGGAATTGTTCCTAAAATCCTATTGTGTTATTTTTTTAAATAGAATTAGAAATTTCATTTCATTTTAGGCATATTGTGATGAAGAAATAGATACTTAGAAACACTATGTTCTTTTATGCAATTTTAGACGCATGCTTACTTATTTAATTGATTCTTTGCATCTCACTAAAGGGATTATTTTCCTTATTAGATGTTTAGGACAAACCTGGTCACTTATACTAGCCTGTTATCAAATGACTGTTTCCAGTTTGACCCCATGGTGGACAAGGAGTCATTCTACCAGTATTGGTTTATTAAAAAAATATTCTGTCTACTGGGGAATGTTCTCAGCTTCAAAGTACACTGAATTATATACAAACCTTATTCAAAAATAAATTTTTGTTTATTTAAGTAAAAAATGTCAGAACATACAGTAAACTATTATATTCAAGGGTAATTAATGTGGAACAACCTAGAAATCCATCAGGTCTCCAGATTTCTTTTTTCATTTGATTCTAATTGGAAAGCTAGCACTCTGAATTTTCGTTCATTTTTATGACATAAATGCTGTTTTCTGAAACTCTTTTTCTTGCAGTGATCCATTGTGTTATTCATCCCTTCTCTTACTTCTTTATGTCTGAATGTCTTGATTCAAGTCTACCATTTATTGAAATTACATTTCAGAAATCAAGAGAGCAGCTCTTGTATGGGGAAAAAAAGTGAGGGTGGGGGCTTGAGTGTGGGCTGACAGGTGGTGTATGCAGGTAATTCCACAAGAAACAATTGGTGCTTCTCTGTAAAAGGAAATGGAACAAGATGAGTTTTTCCCCAGTTCTCTGGGGAAATCATTCAAATATACACTCTTATCAAACTCTAATAATGTGCTTGCTTCTGCCTGTTTGCTTTGATGAAGCCGATAATAACAGAAATCTACATTTATTTGCATTTTTTCTACTAGAAGTCACTGAAGCATCCCAGAACATCATTTTAAAGTGCATATGCCTGTAAGTGGCAAAAACACGAAATGTCATATAGATGCAGGAAGGGGAGTACAGAAATGGAATTCATTTCAAGAATGAGCTATGAGTTTGCATCTTTCTTCTTTGTGTCCTTGAATAGGGAAGCAGGTAGCAAGTGTGTCTTTTTTTTCAGCCTTCTTCAAACTGAGAATATTATAGAAGTCTTTTTGATCTTCCCAACAGCAAAACTAATACACTAATAGTTTCAAGTTTCTTTTTTAAAATTGTTACTATGAATACATTTTGGCAGTACTAAAAATTGAACCTAGGGCTTGGAGCAAGTGTTCTATCACTAAGCTATATCTCTACCTTTATATATATATAATTTTGAGACAAGTTCTCAGTAAACTACCCAGGAAGCTGGTCTAGAAGTTTCAAATGTCCTATCACAGTCTCCAAAATACCTAGGAATACAGTCCCACCTGGTTCACTCATCCAGGATCTATTTCAATTTGTAAACCCCACCAATACACAATCTGATTGAAAATCATATTACTTACAAAGTAACACAAATGCTTAAAATGCTTTAAAACAAACTCAGAGTTTTATAGAACTACTGCTCTACTTTACTTTTACTGGTAGAAATAAATGACTTTTCCAAGACCATAAGGCAAACTAAAACAGAAAAGAGAACAAAGGAATGCCTTAATCAGTCTGTCCTGCCCACACCTGTCCCTCCAGCTCTGCCTTCTACTTCAAACTCATCAGAGAATCTCACGTGTTTGAAAATGTTGAAATCCCACATTTGATTTTATGATTTTCTCTATATAAATCTCCTTTCTTTTCACTTCAATTGAGAAGTTGAGAAAGAACACTGGTCACTTCCAGGCCCCAAGTGCTTGGATTCTGCAAGTCAGGTCATTCACTTACAGGAGCTAATTCTAACCAGCTGCTGGAGCTTGAAGCAGAACAAAAACAGAAAGCACATCAAGACCTGCCCCAGTGGTGCACTTCCTCTAGCAGCGCTCCCCAGCCTAAAGTTCTACAACCTTCCTGAACCTCGCCACTGGTAAGTATTTATTATAGTTGCATTCACATTGTTGGCACAAGTTTGAGGCCATCCTAAGACTACATAATGAATTCTATGTCAGACTGGGCTAGAGTAAGACACTACTTCAAAATAGATAGATGATAGATAGATAGATAGATAGATAGATAGATAGATAGATAGATAGATAGATAGATAGATAGATAGACAGACAGACAGACAGAAAGACAGACAGACAGACAGAAGATAGGTAGATACCCAGCCAAAAGCAGCTGTGAGAGGAAGGGGTTTATTTCGGCTTATAAACTCAAGGGAAGCTCCATGATGGTAGGGAAGAGGACAAAGAGCAGAGGCTAGACTTCATCTCTGTCACAGTAGGTGGAGCACCCCAGCATGAGAGTGAGCCGAACACTGACAGGAGGCAGCTGGATTATATTATTGACAAGTCTGCTCCTCCAGCAAAGCTCCAATTCCAAAATTGACACCAACTGGGGACTAAGCATTCAGAAAACATGAGTTTACATAGGACACTTAATTCAAATCACCACAGTTCAAACACAAGGGTCTATGGGGAACATTTTAAATAGAAGCCATCACGCAGAGCTTGTATCCCAAAGCAGTCTACATTGTCCTGCAGAGTAAATTCATTCTTCCTCTGTAATGTTTTGGGTTTGTCATGAGTCTTATCTCAGCTATGTGAGTTGGAGTTCAAGCCAGAAGTAAGCACGGGATGATTCCACAGTATCATAACTAGTTATTTTCACTCCATCTTTTTTTATATCACAAAATGTGGCAAGTACTGATCCAAAGGGATTTTTTTGGAAACAATAGTATCTTTCTTTTTGAAGTTTGCCCATCAGACTTAATGCATTCAATTTTCACAATGTAGCTCCCGTGCTTCATGAGGTCACCCTTCTTGAGAAAGTCTTTAAATATTCTTCCCATTATGGAAGCTTCATTTTACTCCTATAGGAAAAAAGCAGCCATTAACCAACAGAAAATAAAGGGTAGAAAATGCAAAAGAGAGCTTTATTTCTGTTCCCCTCTCTTCAAGTTGATTAGGGTCAACTGTGGGAAAAATATAACACAGGAATCATATATTTAGTTATTATCATGAATATTGATGCCATGCCTTTTAGGTCCATTTGAACACATGCAGCACACAAAAATGCTAACAGTAAGACATGTTTTCTAAAACTTCAATGAAATCTATTTCTGTAATCTGCTATTTCTTTTCTAATGTGAAAAGAACTTTGGTGAATGAAACAATTTTTTTCTACCATTTAATGTTTTAAGTTCATTTTTCATGTGAGATAAAATGTCATTTCCCTATCTGCAGTAAAAATGATCACTCTTAAAGTTCTTCTATACTTTTCCATCATCATAAGTAAGAGTTTACTGTCAATTTTTTTT
>PVHP010009789.1:0-49402 GCA_004024765.1 Zapus hudsonius | reverse complement strand
GGGGCTGGATACCATTCCGGATGTTGAAGGGTTTCTCGATGCTGATCGATGCAGTCTGTGGTTTCTTCAGTAACAGGGTTTTGCCTCAGGCCTGGGGAAAGCACTCAAGAGCTTTGACAGAATTCTGTCTTGTTGTTGGAATCTCATGAGTCGCTTTGGTCAACAGCTCAGTGAGGGAAGGAACCAGTGGTTGTAATCTAAAGGTTTTCAGGTAATTCATATCAAATTCCTTCAGTCTTCTTTTAGATACAGGTTAGACTCGTGTAAACATTATTTCCAGCTAAATTTTTTTGGTTACTATAAAGCTTGCAAAATGAAAAAAAAAAAGCAAGAATCAAAGACATCAGCAAAAATGTTTTATGTAGAAGCTTGAAGGATTTGTGAGCACCTCTGGAGCCTTCATACTTAACAATGGAGAAGAATTGCTTCTCAGTTCTTCAGAGCAGAGCAATATAGTAAACAGGCTCCAGCTCTGTGTTTTTAATATGTCTTATTGGAAATGGATCATGGCTGTTGGAGTCATGTCCTTCCCTACTTTACCTCCAGACAATCATAACTCTTACCTACTAGACAATGTAACGATACCTAACAACTTTGTAATAACCCATAATCTAAAAATAAAAAACTCATATGTCCCATTTTACTTAGTGATATTACTCTCAGGTTTTCAAACTTTAATTTGAATTTTAATATAGAAATGTTTGATTATTTATCTTTCATTCTTAAACTCTGATATTCCAGACAAATGCTTTACATCCCATGTCTGAATTCCTGAAGAATATTCTTAATTGATTACCTTTTCCTGTAATTTACCCACCAAAGAAAATGTCTTAATATAGTAGTGTTCAATTATCTTTTACCAAACACTTACTAAGTCCTAGACTCTCTGCTAATATTCCAACTTTTATCATTATTTTATTCTTGAAACCACAACATATAATAGACCTTATTTTAAACACAATGTCATATATAAAAAGACTAAGACATGGAGAGGTTAATAATATGCATTTAATTTCAGTCTTTATAGATTCAAGATTGAAAGTGTTGTCTCTGAATGCCAAGCTTAATTTTTGTGTGTGTGTTTTTCAAGGCAGGGTCTCCCTGTAGCCCAGGCTGACCTGGAATTGACTACATAGTCTCAGGGTGGCCCTGAACTCATGGCCATCCTCCCACCTCTGCCTCCCGAGTGCTGGGACTAAAGGTGTGCAGCACCATGCCTGGCTCCAAGCTTAAAATTTTGATCACTATATTATAATATCTTTACATAAAAATAAAGCCAAAATATCCCTTAATTTGTTTGTTAGTTTTTTTATTATTATTAATTATTTTTTACAATGAGTTGATATTCCCAATTCCCCGATGCCCCCCCCCATTCCCAATCAGCTGGATATCCTCCTCCGTGGGCCGTCTGAATCAGTCCTTGGGGCAGGGGACCATGGAGAGCCTAGTATTCAGCCCGGTTCTCCTGGCCTGTTTGTTAGTTTTTAAGTAGAAACTCCTCTGTTAACTTTCCTAACTCCAAAAATTCAAAAGGATCCTGTATTTTTTTTTTTTTTTTTGCTTAATGTGACAAAACACCTGACAAAAAGCAATTTAAAGAAGGTTCTCTTTTGCCTCCCAGTTTGAAGGTATAGTCATGGCAGAAGGTGGCTGGTCACATGGAGCCATAGTTTAGGAGTCAGAGAGAGATGAGTGCTGATGCTTCAGCTATGTAGTTCCAGACATCAGTCCTTGAGATGGTGCTGTCTCTCTTAGGTGGGTCCTGTTACCTCAACTAACCTAACGTAGACATCCCTGTGTAGACATGTCCAGAGATTTTTATCCTAGGTAATTATAGATCAAATCAAGTTAACCATCTATATTAAACATCGTAAGTCCACCCCTTGTCAACTTGACCCCTTTAGGCCATCGTCTCCCACCCCTTGTCTCCACCTCATAATGCAAAATGCATTCAGTCAGCAGCAAATGTTCCCATAATTGTTAACAGTCATAATATTGCTCAAAATTCTAGGTACAGAGTCTCTGCTGAGACTCAGTTTTGTGCTTCTGTATCATTAAAACAAGTTCCAACATCAATATCACAGAGTAAATATCCCCATTCCAAGAGGGAGGAATTAGGGAATAGCAAGAAAATATTGGACCAAAGCAAGAAGAAAACTCAGCAGGGCAAACATCAAATCCTAAATTTCCATATCTGACATCTGGGGTTTGTGATGTGGCTCGGATAAGCTCACCCCTCAAAGTTTTCTGCCTCCAGCATGTATTAATTACCTCTCTCTTGGACTAGTTCCACTCCAAGCCTTCAGCTTTCCCTTCAGATGTCTCATAATCTTGGTATCTTCAGCACCCTGGGGTGTCCATGACAGCTTGGGCTTCACTTTCAGAGATTCATTTAGAGGCTATTCGGGACATCCTTGCAGGAACACCAACCTTTCCACGCATTGCCTGACCTCAGCAGCTCTGTAGAAGCATGTCAATAAAACTATGGGAAAAAAAAGGACTCCGTGACACCTCCAACCTCAAATCTTTTATGTTTATAGAACCAGTACCACACGGACGATCCTGTAAAGTTCTGCTGTCAGCTGAAGATGCAGCCTGGCCCCATCAATAGCATTTCTGATGCCCCTTCAGCTGCATTCTCAGGTTAAGCTGTCTCCTTTCTAAAAGATTTGTTTCCTCACAAGTTGGAACCTTCAATGGGTGAGGTCTTACCCTCAGAACACCTTTCCTATTATCCTTGCTTTAATCTCACTAATCTCTTAATTACAGATGCTTTGTTGTCTCAACTCCTCTTGTCTGAAATTTTAAACCTGTTCCCACACCTTTCCTCACTAAACTTCCTAATTTTCCATATCTTTTTGTTCTGTCTTGCTATGGATCTGAAAGGAGTGCTGAGAAATATCCTTACAATAGCGTGAATCCTACGCCTTCTTGAACTTTCCTCCACCAAAGAAATGACTCCTTTACTTTTTATTTCAACCTCACTGAACTTTTAAAGACACAGGCAGAATGTTTCCAAATTCTTTGCCAAGATAAGAATGACTTCTAGATCAGTTCCAGATGGAATTCTCATTTTCCTCTGAAACTTCTGGAATCAAGCTTCCAGTCTCCAAACTTCTCTCTGCATTCTGGTCTTCCAACCTCCCACCTAAATGGCTCATTAAGCACTTCTTAGAGGATTGTAGGATTTTTCTAGCCCAAAGTTCCAAACCTGCTCTGATTCCTCACATATCAGTCACAAGGGTCTACAAATCATATAATTATGTGTGTCACAGCAATGGTTCCACTTTTTTTTTGTTTTTGTTTTTCGAGGTAGGGTCTCGCTCTAGTCCAGGCTGACCTGGAATTCAACTATGTAGTCTCAGGCTGGCCTTGAACTCATGGCCATCCTCCTACCTCTGCCTCCCAGAATACTGGGATTAAATACCACACCCAACTTTTTCTTTCTTTCTTTCTTTCTTTCTTTCTTTCTTTCTTTCTTTTTGTGGTTCCACTTCTGACACCAAATTTCAAAAATTATTTAATTGCAAGGAGAGAGAGAGAGAGAGAGAGAGAGAGAGAGAGAGAGAGAGAGAGAGAGGATGGGCATGCCAAGGCTACCCACCACTGCAACTGACTTTGTGCATCTGCCTTTACAGGGATACTGAGGAATTGAACCCAGATCATCAGGCCTTGAAACAAGCTATCTCCCTAGCCCTTGTCAATTCTTGATATTATCTCCTGAGCTCTGGCATTATTTTTAGAATTGCTTTGCCTATTCTTGTATCCTGAGGTATTTTCCCTGTGTTTTCCTCTAATGGTTTCAGAGTCTTACATTAAGACCATTGAATCATTTTGAGTAAATTTTTATACAGGGTGTAAGATGGGGATCTAGTTTCACTCTTCTACATATAGATGCCAATTTTACCAGTGCCTTTTTTTAAAGTGTCTTTTTATGAAATGTATATTTTGACCATCTTTGTCCAAAAAAATTCAGGTGGCTATAGCTGTGAGTCTTCTACTTTATTCAATTGATGCATATGCGCTCTCTCGCTCTCTCTCTCTCTCTCCTCCCAACCCCTTGTGTGTGTGTGTGTGTGTGTGTGTGTGTGTGTGTGTGTGTGTGTGTATGTGCTCGTATGCACACACACATGGTCTTGACAAGACTTGGCAAAGTGCTTGACACATATTTCATTTGAATTTTTGTTACATTAAAGTGTGAAAATAAAGTTTCAGTTCAATTCAACAAAATTTCTTGAATGCCTGTTAGATCTCTTCTCCAAGCAAAAATTCAAGTATGATACGTTGAATTCCTTTTATACACATCAAATTGGAAGCATACTACATGCAAGAAGGGGATTCAAGATTGTTAAAGGTGAAGCTTGTAACAGTAGAGGTTAACTAAACATGTGAGGCAGCAGTATAGGGGACTTCAGAAATGCTCTCGCCCCTCATTCTAAAGACAGTGCTTAGAATCTTTCTGAACAGGCAAGTCACAAGAGTCCTGCCATAATTCACTGACAATGAAAACCCTGAAATATGACAAGGCCTTAGGGACCCATTTAAATTTGGTTGGCTATAGGAAACTAAAATGCAATGGATATATTTTAATGCCTGCAAATGTTTATTAAGCGTGATGAATAATGAGAAAATGTATACTTGCAATCTCATGTTCATTCTTGGAGAAAGATAAAGAGCAGCTAATCATTATTTCAATGTTATTAGTGGAGAACTTATGCCTCATAGAGCCTATGTGACATTAAATATAAAAACTGATGGGCTGAAGAGATGGATATGTGGTTAAAGGTGCTTGCTTGCAAAGCCTGGTGGACACAGTCCAATTCCCTAGTACCCACATATAGCCAGTCAGATGCACAAAGCTGTTCATGTGTCAGGAGTTTGTTTACAATGACAAGAGGCCCTGGTGTAAACACAAACATGCACACACACACACACATACACAGACACACACACTTCTTTATCTTTTGCTCTCTCTGTCAAGTAAGTAAATAAATATTTTTAAAAGTTGAAGCACAAATGTAAGAATCAACACTAGTGATAATGCACAGTCATGCATAGGGACAAGGGTTTGAATATGAGGATACATAAGTTGAAGTTGTGTTTTATTGCAAGCTTTCCATCCTGTGGAACCAGAAAATTAGGAATTGCCATTTACTTGTGAGAGCTGAAGCTAATATAACACTCTAGTCTTCATTTATTTACTGTACACACTACATTGTTTTCTGTATAACTTCCATTCTGGCAATATTTCTTGTCTTCTCAATAAGCTTAATTTTACCATACTTGTCTGCAAATGATCTGTGTTTGTAAATACGCATGCATCATCTAAACAGAAAAATTTTCTGCCAATGTGAACATAAGAGTCATTGTATTTTCCTTTTCTAGTTGAATATTCATGGAGAGTTTGCTTAACAAACTTGTTACAAAATTTTTAGAAGATCTAATTTAGTATGGGGAACAGAGAATTAGAGACATTGTGTAGAGCTTCTCAGATCATTGCTGCTGTTTCTATTGTTCTATAAAATGTGATTGCAAATTTAGAATCCAAATTATAATTTATTACTTTCTGTATCATGTTTTCTAAACTTTTGTCTCTATTTTATTTTGTAACCTAAACCCAGGCATGTATCATGGGCTTAATAAATATCTATCACTGTTGCTTTTGTAGAATCTTTACTTCAATTTATAAATGTAATATTCCAATTGAAGCATGTTTTATGTTTTATAGGTGTCTGTTACTGTTACTTTCTCATTCCTGGGACATACACCTCCCAAGAAGCAGCTTATGGGAGGAAAGGGTTGATGTCAGGCTTACAGAATCCAGGGTAAGTTCCATCATGGGAAAGCTGGCTCACTTCAGCATACTTGAATATCAAAGGGACAACAGCCAGATCTCAAGATCCACCCTTGGGGCACACTTCCTCCAGCAGGGCTCTGCCTGCTCTAGACTAAATAGAAAGCTTCCTCAGAAATACCTCAGGCTGTGGGAGGTATACATTTAAACCACATGTTTCCTTGTCTATGCCCACATTCACGTAACTTCAGGAGATAAGTGGGAAAGCATTACTATTCATCTGTCTTCTTCCTAAACCAGCAGCCTCTGAGACTAGACTAACATTTTCCTTATCTAAATGTATCCACATTAATTATTTTTTTTTCATATATGTAGACAGGTAACAATCATTCTCAAGCCTAAAGAAAAGCAAAGGCACCTCAGAAAATGACGACAAGAAGCATCTCTCAAATAATTTGAACTTGAGGTCAGGCTTCCATCTGCTGAGACAAATGGGGAAGAGGCTAGATAATTGTTTCTGATGCTGGTCTCTCTAGATAGCCACTCTCCCTGAACACATCAAATCACTTCGTTCTTAGAAGCATTTCCTTCCTTCTCCTAACCTTACATTTTCTGATTAATTACATGGTAAATACTTTGAGAGCAAAGGCTGGGTCTTCTGTGTCCAGTACAAGTGGATTGATTGGTTCAATTGGTGCTAACACCAAGGATGTCATTTAGGGTCACATAGTGAGGAGAAAAAAAATCTCTGGGCTGGACTGGACTTGCTAAGGGTTGCTGTTTAAAAGTGCTACTGGTAAGAGTGGGTCTTCCTAATAGCGTTCCTTCTTTGTAGTCCAAATTCAACCTGTTCTTTAAGATCCAATTAGTTCCACTTTTTCCATGAAGCTTTCCCTGTATATGCCAAGATTCCCCACTTTAATAACTCTCCCAAGCTTCAGATAAGCCCTCTGTAACCCCAATCCATATGTTGCCTTTCACCTTTATTTAATTATAGCTCTTTAATTAAAATTAATGAGTAAGAGTTATTCATTTTATTTTTGTATTTGTGCTCTATACACTCCCCTCTCCTCGCCCCTCTCACCAACTGGTATGAGGATTTTGCAAAGATCGGGTACCATAAAAATGATGATATGAACATTTTCATAACTATGTTGGTATTTATCCATCCACATAATGCTTCTTGCAAAGTTGATGTCTTAGAAATTTCAGCATAGCTGAGTTTCACCTTATTTAATGCTGAGTGGTTTAATCTGTCCGGTGTTTGCTCCTCATTAACAGACCAGGCAGATTTTCTTCCTTAAAAATATTATTTCCAGATTTAAACTGTATAGTTGGGAGTCTAAAGATGTGACAAATATAATATTAGATGATAACCAGATTATAGAATCCCCTTCTATTCTTGATTCACTGTATAGAAGACCTTGGCCATTTATAGCCCCCGTAGCCATGAGACATCACCAGAACATGTCTCAATCTTCCCTGGTATTCGCTGGCTTTCTCTGCCCCAGTGGCCCATGAGCTGTGGTTGAGCCTTATCCAGGTATTACATGTCTTTCTTTGTCTCAAGTCCTAGCAGAATGTCTTAATCAATAAAATATCAATGTATTAACTATTCCTCAACTGTTTCCCTGTGTATTGCTAAAGAAATTTAAGGATGGCACAGTGTAGGTTTAAGAAGCCAAGAAATGTTTCATGGATTCCTTCACAGGAAACTTCACAGGTGATTAAAATAGAACTGGAGGAGGGAGTGTCGCCTTTAATTTTCATTGCCTTTCAATCATCAGAATAGAGAGATTGTTTCATACAATCTGATGAGTGAGAAAAGTTTCAAATAGTCTTAGAATTCATTCATTCATGTAGGAGTTTATACCAAGGATGTACCCAGTCATTTAGGAAATAGCTCAGCTTCAATATGATTTAGTTCGACTGTTTAATTGGTTTCTCTGCCTGGCTGATTGTCAGTGGGGGTGTCTACTTTGCATATAACCAACAAGTCCATAAGCGGAGCAAAGTTACGTGTTGAAGCGTCTAGAGTTGGTGGACAATGCCAGAGAGCCAGCCTTTGTGCACACAGTTCCCTTGTGTCTTTCTTCAGAGAGAGCCAGGCCGTTCATTGTTATTTGTTGTTGCTGTTTTTGTTGTTGTTGTTTGATTTTGTGAGGTAGGGTCTCGCTCTATAGCCCAGGCTGACCAGGAATTCACTATGTAGTTTCAGGATGGCCTCAAACTCACAGCAATCATTCTAACTCTGCCTCCAGAATGCTGGGAATAAAGGTGTGTGCCACCATGCCCAGCTTTGCACTTTTGTCTAGTACCTCTGTCCAGTTAACAAATTACCTGATCATGGAAAATGCATTTAAACTCCTTTATTCTCTTCTCCCCCATCACCATCTTCGGCATCACTTCATTTCCAGCCTGTGTGACGGCACCGAGAAGTAGAAGTTTACACGAAGAGACACCAAATTTGTGGATCGTGAACTTCGGATGACATCCTCACACTGGTCCTCCTTCCTGCTTCGAGTATCTAAGCCCTGTTGTGTGAGGATTCCATCTGACAGGAATGACATGTACTAGGAAAGGATTTCCAAAGGAGGTCGACACGAGCTTCATGTTAGCCTCCAGGCAGAAATTAGCCAGTGAGGATGGATGGGCTAAGGCAGAGGGTTTTAGAGCTCGGAGGAAATCCTTGGGGAGCTGCAATGTTTCCATTGAAAGGGATCTGATTCAACTTAGCTGGAATGCAAACTGGGAGAAAGATGTAGCAAGAGATAGATTTGGATAATTAGCTAGTTTCTATGACGTGATGTCTATCACATTTACTTTTTTTAATATTGTAGAACAATAGCTTGAAATCAGGGCCTCACAAATGCTAAGCAATGGCTCTACCCCAGAGCTACACCCCTAACCCTCAATTATTTAGTTAAAAAAAATGATGTCTCACTCTCTTCTAAGACTGTTTTAAGTGATGTCACGGCAATCTACTAGAGAAGTTCTGAGGTCTCAATGGAAGCAGTGAGGTGAGTATGCAAAAGGAATTATTTTATTTGGCATGGTGTTACCTGAGAAACCAAAGGCATGAACCTCCACCCCAGTCTCCACAGGGAAGCTCTGTTCTCCTGCGCTAATTTGGGATTGTGGCAAGGTAGATTGTATTTTATTTTATTTATTTTTTTACTAACAGTTATAAAACATGTCAGAGCTTCACACCAATTAATGAACTCCTGCAGGTTGGGCCGAAGTTGTTTTAGGCACTGCAGGCAGTCTGGTGGTGAAATAGCTAAGGGGACTCCGGGGCCTACAATAGATACGTAATTTCACTGGCTTCTTTGTTTTCTACTTACCTATCTCATACACATGTATTCCAAGAACGTTTTTACTGCCCTGACTTTTTAAAATATATATTTATTTCTTTATTTTCAAGCAGAGAGAATAGAGAGACAAGAGGCAGACAGAGAGAATGGGCATGTCATGGCCTCTAGCCACTGCAAACAAACTCCAGATGCATGCACCACTTTGTGCATCTGGCTTTACCTGGGTCTTGAGGAATCGAACCTGGGTCATTAGGCTTTGCAGGCAAGTGTCTTAACTGCTGAGCCATCTCTCCAGCCCCTCTCCTAGCTCTTCCTATTACCTAAGTGTGCTCTTAACATAAAATGTAAAACAAGGTAGAGAACAAAGGCTAGTATGTCCAGTGAAAGGCAACTTTCTTTGAGGTTCCTGCAACTCATTTATTAGGCCTGTCATTATGTGTGAATCCTGGACACCTTCCACATCTCAGCTTCTTCAGCCATAGGATACATGAATAATATCTATGTCCTCACAATAAACAAACTCAGAAGTTACTTGTGTGGTTCAGTGCTTGTGAACCCAAGAGCTTGCTGAGCACATGTGAAGTCTGGGGGCTTTATCTAACATTCTCTCTCTCTCTCTTTCTCTCTCTCTCTCTTTCTCTCTCTCTCTCTCTCACACACACACACACATATTAAAATTCAGAATAACACAGAAAAGCCGCAGAGCTGTTCTAAAGAGCTAGAACATAGATTCTGTGGGTCTGGAGTAAAAATCCTGAATGAACTATAAACACTACACGCATATTCAAAAGCTCAGTGATGTTTCAGTTACCTACAGCTATGTAAGAAGAGCTTTAACATACGAACATGTCTCTCACTTCTGTAGCACCATTGCTCTGGATATGTCACTGCTGGTCACAATCAGACACATAGCTACAGGTATCTGGTGACTTCTTGGAAGTTGGTGGCAGCTGTCATTTGAGGTGTTGATTTCGTGAGACTTTTCATCCTTGATAGACTGGACCAGATTCCATTAGAACTTGGGGCTCTCAGAGGTCTTTGAAGGGTTAGCCTGAAAAGTCTCATAGCTTCCTTCGTCCATGTTCTACTGGTCAAAACAAATCAAAATCTCAATCCAGATTCAAAAATAGGAAGGGAAAATATATCCTAGCCTTTGAAAATCAGTGTCCTAGGTTAACATTAGTTTTCCATCTCTTACTCAGGTATTTTTTAATATAACTTAAGTTTATTCATTTATTTAACAGAAAGAGAGAGAGGAAGGGGGCACATCAGGGCCTCTCCTGCCTCTGCAAATGAACTCCAGATGCATGCATCACTTTGCATATTGCTTTACATGGGTGCTGAGGAATGGAATCCAGGCCTACAGGCGTTGAAATGTAATACCTTTCACCACTGAGCCACCTGTCCATCCCCATAACATAAGTTCAGCTGGAAAGAGCACCTGCATCGTGGTCTGAGCCCATCGCAGAGTTCCAATTGAGACACTACAAAGACAGTATAAGAGCTGACCAAAGACTTTAAACTTCCCAAGCCTAAAGTTTTGTTCAAAGAAAAATCAAATAATATCAAGGGAGAAACATCTGAATGAAATGTCAACTTCCCTTATGAACCTTTTCCCCCAACAGGTCCTCAACAGGCTCATATCAACTCCTAAGATGGTTTTGCAAGTTCTCCCTGGAGTTTTTAGCTGAGTTCCTGACCTTAAGCCTAGTTCCTCCAGCCACTGAAGAATTCTCTCATCCAGCATCTTCACCACTTTCTCACACGCATGTATTGCTGAGAAATGCTGTAGACAAAATTCAGGGATCCTTGCTAGGCACTTCAACACTATCCACTCACACTTCAAAACTTTAGAAACATCATATGGGATGGGAAATTTTATGTTCATTTCTTGCTAGCCTTTTTGTTTTCATATTCCTATCTTCCAACCCCTGGTCTAGATGAAGCCCTTGGGTAATAGTGGCTTTAAGAAACTGACCCTGGGGCTGGAGAGATGGCTTAGCTGTTAAAGGAGATGCTTGCAAAGCCTGCAGCTCAGTTTTGATTCCCCAGATGCAAAGCCAGATGCACTAAGTGCCACATGCATCTGGGATTTTTTTTGCAATGGCAGAAGGCCCTGGCAGGCCAAAACATTCCTCTCTCTCTCTCTCTCTCTCTCTCTCTCTCTCTCTCTCTCTCTCTCTCTCTCTCCCTCTCTCCCTCTCTCTCTGTCTCCTCTCAAAAAACTTTTAAAAACAGAACCTAAATGTATCCAATGATATTCACATGCTTCTTAGCAGCCTTCAAAGCTGTATATCAAAGAATGGCAGGAACAGAGATGGGGACACCATTGTAAATGGGATGGTGTATGTTTTGGAAGGCAACATTTTGACTTTTATCCTTTGAACAAGACAAGAAATATATAATTTTTACAGTAGTGTTCTACATATGCAAAAGAGCATCTTGTACAGGTAGAAAAATATTCTATAAAAACTAGGAAATTTCATTCCTAATATTGATTTCAGTCAACCCTCATTTGCAAACTCAAGTGAAGATGTCCATGATCCTGATAAAAGGCCACTTATTTCAGACTCAAGATAAAACATTATGACTCAGAATCCATTGCCATGAACTTGGGTTCATGTTAGCTCTACAAGTAAGAAGTTGAAGATTCAAAGATTAAACCAGCCTATTTGTAGAAATTTCAGCTGCAATTTGGAGAGTCCTTCAATTGCATGTCGAATTCCTATTGGTCAAGACTCATTGCCTTTAGCTTGGACTCACACAATTTTTGTATTAAAATGTTGAACTCTGGAGAACAAAGGTGAAATCGGAAGTAATTTTCATCTCAAGCCATCAACAGGCTGTGTCCCCACCAAACCCTCATCTGAGGACACAGCTCTGGGCCTGACATGTATAACTCACAATGGTAGTTTGAATGTGAAATGACCCCCATAGCCTCATGGTCAATCTGCAGCTGAGCCTTGCTGAGGGAGGCATGTTGCTGGGGAGGGTTCAGGGGTATAATGACCCAGCTCCCTCTTGTCTTGCCATGATGACAAACATGCCCTTTTCTTCAAATGCTGCTTTTGTCTGGTGTTTTGTTCCCCAATGAGAAGGTGTATTAGTCAGGGTTCTCTAGAGGAAACAGAGTTGATAGAATGGATTGTAGTAAAAGGGAATTTATTGGGGTAGCTTACGACAGTCCAACAATAGCAGTCTGCAGGCCCACAAGTGAAGAAACCAGTAGCTGTTCAGTCCATGTGGCTGAAGGCCTCAGCAGTCCCAATCCAGCCCAGAAAGCCTGAAGGCTCCCTGGGGAGTGGCTGCTCTTCAGTCCAGGATGTGAGGCAGAGGAAACTGGGTTCGTATGTCCAGGAAGGGTAGGAGAGAAGGATGTGAGTGCAAGTCACAAACAAGCACCAGCAGCCAGAGGGAGGAAGGAAGCAGCTTCCCTTCCCCTCAAGCTTCCTTATATTTTGTCCCCTTGGAAGGCCCACCCACTGGGGGAAGGGCTCACTCTGGAGAAGGGAACTGCTCCCTTCTCCAAAATCCCAAAAGGATTTTGTCAATCCTTCCTGCAGGCAAACTCAGAGACCCACCCAAGATTACTATGGATTATTACATAGATCAAGTTGACAAATAAACTTAACCATCACAGAAGGTATCTCATAGATGTTTAATCAATTCATGAAGAGCTTCCAGGAATATGACTCTTGAAAGTTTCAGCTCCATTGAAAATGTTGTTTCTTATCTCTGTGAGTTGTGATCAAGGTTGTTTAGGCTCAGGCAGATGGGTGGGTTTTTTTTTTCTTGTTGTTGGTTTGGTTTGGCTTGTTTTGTTTTGTTTTGAGAAAAAGACTGAGTTTGTGCTTTTACTGGTCCTTTATACAAAAGGATCAATAATGACAAAAAGACACCCAATGAATGAGGGCATGGGAAGTAGCTCAGGGTTGGCTGGTAGGCAGAGATCACACTTGCCAAGGACAGCAGAGGGAACTTGGGCCAACTGTCCTGTGGTCACAGTTTGGCAGCAAGTTCAAACTGGTTTATATTCTTTCTATTGAGAACGCTATTGTATTTATTGTAACTTTATTTTACTTGATTGTATGGACACATTGAGTATTGGTCACACTTCCACCAGGCTATACGCATATGTTTCTTCCTCCCTTCCCCTCTCCCCCTTCCACTGGGGGCTCCTCCGTGAGGTTATTTTGTGGATTATGATAGCTTTATGCACAGGGAGATGGTGATATGAACTGAGGAGACTTAAACTCAAAGCAGCAAATCAGAGGCTGCTGAGTGCCCAACACTCTACTGCAAGGAGACTTATCACATGCCCTCCAATGCGCAAGGAACATCAGCTTGAAATCTTTGAGCAGTAAGAAAGACCTTATTCTTACCATTTTGGAAGCTCCTCTAAACCCATACCCTGAAACCACACCCCAGAGATCATCCTGCTCTGGAGTAGCTTATAGTAGCTCCTCAGTTTGTATCCAGTCAGGAAAGGACTGGACTATACACATGGCCTATGGTAGGAAAGCAAATTCATATTTCACCTTTTCTTCCCTCCTTCATATCTGAGGATTTGGATGAGAGCAAATGTTTTCTCACTGCTGCATGGAGAAGGAGAAGCAGGGACTGGTTCAAACCTGGAAGCGCCCGTGAACACATCCATTATCACCTGAGAACTGATGTCCAGAAGGGCGAAATGTATTTGACCAGGTCTCACAGCAGCAGGTGATGACTGTTTCTTTTTTCAGTTTAACTTTTTATTGATAGATCCATAATTATAGACTAGAAACCATTATGATCCTCTCCCCACCCTCCCTCATCTCTCTTCCCCCTTTCAATTCGTCTCTGTTTTGTTTCCGTGTCATCATCTTTTCCTCCCATTATGTGTAGGTATTATCAGGCACTGTGAGGCCATGAATATCAAGGCCATTTTGTGTCTGGAAGTTTACTCTGTAAGCAGTCCTCCCCTTCCTTTGGCTCTTACAATCTTTCCACCACCTCTTCCACAATAGACCCTGAGCCTCAGGAAGTGTGATAGAGATGTCCCAGTGCTGAACACTCCACTGTTATTTCTTCTCAGCACTGTGGGGTCTCTTGAGTCATCCCAGTGGTCACCACCATCTGAAAAAGAAAAGGTTCTCTAGCCAAAAGTAAGAGTAGTATTATTGTATAGGTATGCTAATTTTTAAAGGGCTTATAAGGCAGTTTGGTGGGCATAATATAAGTATTTATCCAGACAACAGCAGGTATTACTCCCCTAGGGATCATGACTTTCCCCACCATAGGCTTTTGACTAGGTCTTCAGTACCAGGCATGTGTTCCCTCCTGTGGAGTGGGCTTGCAGTCCAATTAGAGAACAATTTGTTTCCCCCACAATAGACGTGCCATTATTGCCCCAGTTGGCACATTTGGCCTGGCTGGTCAGTCTTAAGGCTTGCAAGGTGCACTGCTATTCACCACCATTGGTGACTTCTCTCTCCCATAGGGCTGCAGGCAGCCATAGCTTTTTCCAGCTTTCTGTCAGCTGGGTAACAGGGAGGAGGTTTCCAGCTCAGCTCCAGCTTGATTTCTCAGTGACTTACAGCCCAAGCATATGTGGTCTTTAGCAATAGGGTTTTATCCTCTCATTCTGGTGAGCAACTAAGAGCCTTGGCAATGGCCTGTAATGTTTTGGGGCCTCAGGAACCTCCCTGGCCAACAACTCACTGGAAGGCATCCCATCCCTGGCACTGAAGGACTGAGTCTGACTCCGTTGCTTCGTATCCCTTCAGCATCTGCCACCATGTGCATGTCTGCAAGGTGGATGATTACTGGCTATTCCCTTCCCTGACCTAGACCTTAAAGAAAGCAAAGCAATCAAAGAGAAAGTGTCTTAGAACACAATATGATAGCTATTTCAGTTAGATACTTGTCCTGACTATGCCTATGAATAAGGCAGGACCTAAGACTCAACACGTTTATGAGATTTCTTCTACGTGCTCTCATGGGCTTTGGGAAGACATGTAGTTTGGTTGAGGAGACCCACCCAGTCAAACAGCTTGTCTTTTTGCCCCTATGTTCAAGGTCATTAGGTAAGACTTTCCATTCCCAGTGCATTGAATGAGCACAAATTATCTTGAGGTCTGTCCTGTAAAGCTCTCTCTAAGGAATGACAAAGCCTGTTGACTGTTTAAAAAGTTACTAAACAGCCTTCATGTAACAAGAATGGATCTGGGACAAATCCAAACCCCATGGGCTTTCCTCTCTACCTATCACATGAGGGCCACCACCTCCATGGAGTTCTCCACGATCTGCTTCATGGGAATACCTGGAATCTCACTTTACTCAAACACAGAGCGAATTTATGCTAGATATTTTTCCAGTTTATATGGATCCTCTTGGTTTTCAAACACACAAACTCAAATGTATAAACAGAATTTAAAAAAGAGTAGAGTAGGCTAACATCATTAATAGCCAATTTAGGAAACACCTCAAGCTTTCTTCATTTCTTTTTCTTTCTTTTCACTCACTCTCTCTGTCCATCCCTCCCTCCCCCCTCTTTCTTTCTTGCTTTCTTTCTTTTTTTCTTTCTTCTTCTTTATTTTTCTTTTTGAGGTAGCACAGGCTGATCTGGCACTCACTCTAGTTTCAGGCTGGCCTTAAACTCATGGCAATCCTCCTACCTCTGCCTCATGAGTGCTGGGATTAAAGATGTGTGCCAGCACACCCAGCTGGGTTCAAATTTGTTTTCTTCCCATCATGAATTTCAAGATTCTCGACTATATTCTCTAGTTGAATTGAGGAAGTTGGGAGGGGAGTGGAGGGGAACCTGAGTCTTATCTGCAGTCTCAGTGTTCAACACAGAGTTGGGATTATCAGTTCTTGCATAGCTAATTATCAGGATCTGGTGGTGCAGGACAGGAATCCCAGCTACTTGAGAGGCAGAAGCAGAAGGTCACAAATTCAAGGACAGCTTTCATAACTTAATGAGATCTTGTCTCAAAATAAGTTTTACAAAAGGTGCAGATGAGGACTAGGGGCATGGCTCAGTGGTGGAGCACATGGCCTACTGAAAAAAAGAAAATCAAATAATGAACATTAGTTGCACTTTTGGGGAATGGTGACAACACCATTTTGCCATCCTTTAAGATCCATGAGGGTAGCATTGTGTTAGCTTTTGTCACTGCAAGTAAATACCTGAGGGAAACAATGTCAACAAACAAGGGTTTTGTGGGCTCATCGTATCAGAGGTTTCAATCCATTACTATAGGGAGAGTCCAATGGAGTCCAGCACTGTGCACCACAATGGCCAGTGAACAGAGGAAATCCTGTGCTTTTCCTCAGTCTTTTTCCATCTCTTCTCCCATCCAGGGCCTCTTTGTCTCTTTCTATTCACCCTCATCACCAGATGAGTGGCTGCCAGTGACCTTAGGAGGCAAAAGTCTCCAGTTCAGTCAACTGAACATAGAAAAATTATTTTTCTGAGATTAAAAATTTTATCCCTGCGATCCCACAAATGTCTTCCAGGGGATGGCTCCACTAAAGAAAAAAAAAAAACTGAGTGAGCATCCAATCAATTATTGCTCTTTGCATAAAGAGGATGGTATGTCCTTTCCTTTGTCCCAAATCATCTTCTGTGTCAAGGACAACAACCTGTCCTTTCATGATTCTGACTGAAACCAGATTACCCACACATGTGAGAGAAGAGGAGCTGAGGAACTTCCAGATGGTCTTTACATGTCCTCCCAAGGCACGTTGTTCCCAAATATTTGTTCCTCTTTGAATCTGGTGTTGGATGCCCATATTTTAACCTTTTCTCAGCCTTAAACATTAGCCTGTACATATGCAACTGAAGTGTGCATAAGGCTATCACAATACACAAAATAATAATCACATAGTATTCTGTCAGCTCATGTTCCCCCACATTCCTTCACCTTGTCTCAAACTTTTGGGCTTCTCATATGTGTTCTCTTCCTTCCTGGGATAATTAAAAACAGGAATCTCCCTGTCAAGTTAGTTTCTCACTTTTTGCCAAATGTTCTTTATTTCATTTCTTTGCTGGATCCATATATGTCCCTAGAGTGTACAATAATCCAAGTTGCTGAATTCCAGTGTATTTCCTTCCTTTGCCAGTACATGCATCTCTCTATGATTGCTTAAGTCTTAACAATATGGTTCAGGGCCAGAAAATATAGCCGTGATCTCCCAGTTGAAGTGCAAATGGGATATTCTTCAAATATCTTGCCTTTCCCCCCAGAAGCTATAAAAAGCAGCTAACATCAGCCTCCTGCCTATAGGTATACTATCTACAGTTAGGATAATAACCATCACCTACATTGTTTAAGCCTAGGCAAGAATATATTAACTCCACATAAGATTATGATAATACATTAATTCTCTTTTTGTAAGTTGTCAAGAGGTAAGATAAGAACATTGATTTTTTTTTAAATCACTTGTTAAAAAAACTAACCAAATATACAAAAATTTAAAGACAAATCGCCCAAACTCCAAGACTGGAGATAGTCAGAAACTGGAGTGGTAGCCACTGAGTTGTTACTGGTACCGTGGGTTCTCTGAGGCATTTCGGTCTTTCTTTAGTATCTGCATCTCTAGTCTCGTTCCACCAGGGAAGAGCTGCCTGTGGCATCATACCCGTGTCTAGCAGCAGCAGTCTGGGGTGACCAGTGTCCTCATCAAACCTAGCCTGTTTCTCCCAGGGACCAAATTCTCCCAGATGGAGTTAGGATCAAAAACCATTCTGAAGTTATGGTTAAGCATCTTCTACACAAATTATGCCTAAATATCTTTTTGTCTTTATTTTTTTTTATTTGTTTGTTTTTCAAGGTAGGGTCTCACTCTAGCCCAGGATGACCTGGAATTCACTAGGTTGTCTCAGGTGGCCTTGAACTCATGGCAGTCCTCCTACCTCTGGCTCCTGAGTGTTGGGATTAAAGGTGTGTGCCATCACACCTGGCTTCTAAATAATTTTGAAAAACTTAAAACTTCAAGAATATGGAGGAATTAAAGTTTTAAGAACTTGGTCTAGAGAGATTGTTCAGTGGTTAAGGCGTTTGCCTGCAAAGCCTAACAACCCCTGTCTGATTCTCCAGTATCCACTTGAAGCCAGGTGCACAAAGTGGTTCATGTATCTGGAGTTCGTTCAAAGCAACCGGAGGTCCTAGTGTGCCCATTCTCCATTCTCTCTGTCTCTTTCTGCTTGAAAATTAATTAAGAAAAATATTTTAAATGTTTTAAGACCTTAAAAGCCATGAAGAAAATGAAAAATAAACATTGTTTTAATTTTCAGTTGGCCTCTAGAGTTAAAACTACTAGTGTAGGAACATAGAATGAATAATTTGATTCCTCAAACACATAAAATCTCAAGTTTGGTTTATTGACTTCAAACGAAAAGGTTCCCTAGGAAGTTTTAAGAAAATGAACTCATTTTCAACAAATAATCAATAGATATATTCTTCAGGTTGTGATTATAATTTTCTATTTTATTTTCATGCATTTCCACCTCCAAAATGCGGTCTAGGGAAGGCAATGAACTAGACGTGAAAGAATTTCAGCAAAACATCCTCTGTGTATTCTGTATGTTGTTGCAATTCATGTTTCAGGAAGTGGGAGGGAACTGGTAAGTAAGGAAAGAGTTGGGATTTTTAAAGCCATTTGACCTTTGAGTTCTGATCTGTTTTACCCTTTATTCACAGTCATTTAGAGAATTTGACAGATTTTCCTTAAACACTGCAGTCAGCCAATACGAATTTACATGATTTCATTCTAAGGTTAAATTGAGAATGGGCCTTATAATCACAGATCCCCATAACCAACATGGATACAACACTACTAGAATTCAGTGCAGCAAATGGTAGGTTCTATTTCAATTGTATTTTATTTTTATTTAAAATACATCATGAAAGATCTGAATATACAGCATCTGACACAAAGACAGCTTCATGTGTTTACTTCAGTCCTTAAACCTTTCAGCGATTTCTTGCCTCCTTACAGGGCTAGGACTGTTCCCAAAGGTTGAATCAAATGTGAATGAAAGCTATTCTTACCTCTCGTTTTTCCATGTTTTGAAGGTTAGGAACGATTCCTTAAATTGGGTTTTAGGAGGCTTCTTCTAGATTAAAGTTGGGCTATGCTTTTTGGCAGGAATACTATTAAATGATTGTGATGGTTAAGTTTTGATGTCAACTTGACCTTTCAAGTAATCTTGGGTGGGTCTCTAAGGATGTTTACAGGAAGGCAGCCTCTCAGCAAGGGGCAAGATGTAAAGAAGTTCAAAGGAGCTAGAAGTAAACATCCTTTCCTGTGTGAGCCATGCAGGAAGGAAATTCCAGAGACTCAGGAAGCCATTAAGTCTGGAAAAGGATTATAAGACCCCACCCTAAGGCTATATAAAGGGGAAGAAATTCTCTCCTTGGCCCCCTCCTACCTGTTTGCTATTCTGTGTGTGGTGTAGGTGATGGGTTTCTCTCTCTGGCTGGCCCTCTTTCACTGTTATAGAACTTCCCCTCAAACTGTAGTTTCAATAAATACTTTCCTCCCCCAAATTGTGCCTGGTTTAAAGATTCATCCCAGCAGCATGTGGCTGACTGCAATAATGATAGTATTGGTGTTCTTTGGAATCACAAAACAGTATTAGTGATATCAGCAATTATCTAGTAACATTGCTGCCAATGTTTTCCTCTGCAAAGCTTTTATATTTCCATTTGTAATTAAGTCATATTTGAGGGATTTTTGAGGTTATGTAAAAATGTTGATAGCCCCAGGTTTAGTCAAAGAGTTTCATCCATTGATGATTCTGGCTTCAATCAATTATTATAATGATAGCTGCCAAATATTAATTTCTGAGCTCCATCATTTTACAAACATTTCATCATTAGTTTTCCTCTCAAAGAATGGAATTTATCCCCAAGACCTATATTATATTAGGCTTATCAACATTCCACTATAGTGGCTGGAGATAAAAAGATGTTGAAGTGGGCAAGGACTGATTAGTTGGAAAGAAAAAGAAGGTCAGTGAGAAGGGATGGAGGGGGAGGGATGTTTCAGTCAGCTTCCCATCGCTGGCAGAAAGAACCTAGCTAAAGATGAATGTGCCGCTTTGGGCATCTGGCTTGATAGGGGTAGTGGGGAATCGAGCCCAAGTCATTAAGCTTTGCAGGTGTTGTAATCAGCTTCCTAATTACTGCAGAAAAGAACCCAACCAAAAGCAGCTTGTGGAGGAAAGGGTTTATTTTGGCTTACAGACTTGAGGGGAAACTCCATAATGGCAGGGAAAATGATGGCATGAGCAGGGGGTGGACATCACCTTCTGGCCAACATCAGGTGGACAACAGCATCAGGAGAGTGTGCCAAGGGGAAGCTGGCTAGAACCTTCATAAGCTCATTCCCCCAACAATACACTTCCTCTAGGACACTCCAATTCCCAAATTGCCACTAGCTGGGGACCTAGCATTCAGGACACAAGAGTTTATGGGGGACACCTAAGACAAATAACTACAAGGAGCAAGAGAAGGTAACGGGGTGGTGGGGGTTATGATCAAAGTATACTATGTACATGTATAAAAATTATGAAAATAGTCTTAAAGATGGAATTTATCATTTTATTTAATATTTGTTTATTTTATAAGACTATGACATTGATTTTTGAGGTGCAATTTTTTACTGTCATTACAAATTTTGAGTTCAAGTTTTCATGTTGGCTCTTTTGGCCTTTTGATCATATTTTGAGCAATTCTTTCTTTCCTGAGATGCTTAGTTCTGTTTTATACTTTCCTTCCGCAGCTCAGCTATTTTCCCAAAGAGTTGTGGCTAATGTTGGTGGGGAACAGAATGGCATGCAAAATCTGGGGCTAAGTCTAGCTATTGTTAGAGTTTCTTCATGCTTTATTGAATTTTGAATCAATTCTTTTTTAAAAAATCTTGTTTAGTAAACTATTTTATTCTACTCATAATAAGTGTTATTAGCATCCAAAATAGTCCCCTGTAATTTTTGTTCATTTTTCTGCTCCTTTCTTTCCTTTTGTAAGATGACTGACTCATATTTAATCATTCCTTCTAATCTCTAATAGTATGGTATTCATTTTTATTCTTGTTATTTTAGATGTTATTCTAGACTTTATAATATGCATTATTCCCTGATAATGTACAAAGGGCCTTACAAGTTTTAATATACTCCTCTCCTGTGCTCTTTTTATCATGGATTTCTGGTATAAATATATGTCAAATCTTAGGAGATAGTGGTATGCTACATAGCAAATATCTGGTTAGTTCTACCTATATATTTACATTCCTAATGTACTTTCTTTCTCTTTACAAGCATTTTTGTTTGAGAAACTTCATGTAATAATTTTAGTACATATCTGATGGAACTAAATTATCTCAATTCTATTTGCTATAAAGTCTTTCATTTCACATACATTTTTGAAGAATTTTTTTTTTTAAGATAGGGTCTCGCTCTAGCCCAGGCTGACCTGGGACTTACTTTGCAATCCTATTTGAAGGAATTTTGATGGTGATAGAATTATTAGCTGAGAATTCTTTTCTTTTAGCTATTACTCACCAGTTTTCTATGGTCTATTTTCTTTGGTTTTTTTTTTTTTGTTTGTTTGTTTGCTTGTTAGCACTTTGAAGGTAATCTATGCTCAACTTTGCCTGCTTTGAAATTTTTCACTGATTGTTAGAATTTTTCAGCTTTATCAGGATAAACTAAAATTTGTGGGGCAAACTGCACACCTCAAAAATGATTTGTTGAAGTTCTAACCCCAGAATATGACTTTCTTTGGAAATACAGTTTTAACCAAAGTAATTAAAAAAATAAAAACAAGGCCCTGATTCAATATAACTAGTGTCTTTTTATAAAAAGGAGAAACCTAGACAGAGAGGCAGACATTTGTGGTGATTGTATTAGTCAGGGTCTCTAGAGGAAACAGAGTTGATAGAATGGAGTATAATGAAAGGGAAATTATTGGGGTAGCTTACGACAGTCCAGCAATAGGAGTCTGCAGGCCCACTGGTGAAGAAACCAGTAGCTGTTCAGTCCACGTGGCTGGAGGCCTCAGCAGTCCCAATCCAGCCCAGAAGGCCTGATGGCTCCCTGGGGAGCGGCTGCTCTTCAGTCCACGATGTGAGGCCGAGGAGAGTCATGAATTGTGCCAATGGATCTACCTCTAGCATAAATATATCATTTGGAGGATTACATTTCCAATATCTATTTTGAGAGACAGATGACTTTTATTTATTTATTTATTTGTTTGTTGTTTATATTCACAAGAGGAGAGAGGGGGGAGGGAGAATGGCACACCAGAGCCTCCTGCCACTGCAAATGAACTCTAGACACATCCAATGTGTCACTTCCTGTATTTGGCTTTACATGGGTTTTGGGGAATTGAACCAGGCTTTTCAAATAGGCCTTAATCCCTGAGCCTTCTCTCCAGTCCGGAGACAGACTTTCAAACCACAACAATCTAGCCTTACTTACTTGGCTCTTACACTGTTACCCTCATCAGCATACTGTTAGTGTTATCTGAAGAAATCTTATTGGAGACTATTGTGCTTTTTCCATTGTTGAATTTTTCTCTTTTGTCTTTTATATTTCCTAAAAAACAATTGCTATTTTGTTAATTAATTATAAATATAAATATCTTATCAGTTATTTCTGTTGTTAAAATGTATCAACCTATGAGATCCCCAAACCAGACAGGCTTTTGTCAAAGCTCTTGAATACCCACCCCAGGCCAAAGTTAAGACCCTATTGCTAAAGAAACCACAGAATGTCATTGCATAGAGACCCTGCTAGATCCAGAATGGTAACCAGCTCCCAGATGGTACCATGTGTAGTGCTGGTAGGTGCTACATGAGCTGCCAGGGGAAATTGATCAATGATATTTGGAGAAAACAGAGACCACTGATATACAATATAGACTGCTGTGATGAGAATGCTGAACACACTGCTCTATGGAAGAGAGCAGCAAGTCAAGAGGATCTCACTTGTACAGTAGTGGTGCTAAACCTAGGTGGATAATCAGAGGCTTTCAGATTGGCTAAGAGATCCCCTCAGTGGCAAGGAACCCTTAACTGGAGCTGGGATCCATGGCAAAATCTTATGGGGACCAAGAACCCAGGCTCCAAGGGAAAATTCCCACTAACAGAGAGCTGAAGAGAGGCTACACCCATTAGAATCTGTCCAAATTAGGAATGTGTGTCTAATTTAACCTATACTAATCTCAGTCTCAATGGAAATTCTGTTTGTAGTTTTCAGAAGACAGCAAGAGAGCCTGGACAACCAAATTCCACCAACAAACCATGGGATGATGGCTGACATCCTGGCAAGAGATGATCCACCCCTGGCCTATCACACAGGGCCCAAATGAAACCTATGAGAAAGTGAAGAGATAAACAGTAGACCTATCACCACAGCAAGTCAGATAACCCATGAAAGGTCAATGGAGACAGACACCAATGATATCCAACACAACCCAAAGCAGAAGTCCAGAGGCACTTAAGATCTCAACAATAAAGCAGACCTAAAACTCACCCACCATGACTCGGGGAAATGAGTGGAAGAGGAGGCAGAAAAATTGTAAGAGTCATGGTGGTGGAGAATATCCAGAGACAGTGCCCCCCTCAGGAACAACACACAAAGGGGGTGAACCTGGCTACCTCCTGTGCTATTCATAACCCCCTACCCAACGGACTGATCCAGTATGCCCACTGAAGAGGGCCCCCAGTAGACTGGGGACAGGGAGGAGGGAAATGGGGGTACCAAAATAAGATTTGCTCATACAATGAATCTAATTATGGATAATAAAGATATGTAATTAAAAATAAAAATCAATGTATCGACCTATTAAATTCTTAATTCTAGTGCCTGTGTTTTTCAATTCTAGGATTTCATTTCATGGTGTTTTATAAACTCTAGTTGTCTAGATAGATTATAATTTTACTTTGGATCTGTGAATCGCAATTATTTTAGATCTCCAATTATTCCAACCTGTGGTTCTGTGTTGTGTGGTTTATTTTTCCTCTTGCTCTATTTTTGCCCAGTCTTGGTTCTTGCCTTACCTGAACACCGGATAAGCTTTGTTAGAAATCACAGTGTCCTGAGGTGGAGCCCTCTTTCTTCAGATAGAGTGTTGTCATGTAGCTCAACACACTAGTACTGGCCTATTTTACGGAAGCATATTTTCTTTGGGGTAAATTTCTTCCAAGTATCTCATTGTAAAAGCTGGGGTGCTAGGACCCCATTTCCTTGATGTATTTCAATGTCAAACCTGGAATACATGGGCTGGGGAGATGGCTTAGTGGTTAAAAGCACTTGCTTACAAAACCTGCCTCCAGGGTTTAAATCCCCAGAACTCACATAAACCCAGATGCACAAAATGGCACATACATCTGGAGTTTGCTTGTGGCAGCAAGAAGCCCCCGACAAGCCCATAGTCTCTCCCTGTCTATCACTCTTTCTGTGTCTCTCACACAAATAAATAAAATGCTTTTGAAACATTAAACAGAAACCTTGAGCACAATGACATTGCCAAAGTCGGTTCAATTTTTCGTGTCTGAGGCAACAGTTTTTTGCATCATCTCTCGGAGTATTGCCAGCGGCATCCACTGCATTGGAGTAAACAAATGTATGTGGGGGAAATTGTGCAAAAAATAATAATTCAAGTTTACCTCCCTGAGGTTTCCTTTGCTGTGGGATCTTTCCCCCTTAAATCAGGGCTGTCAAGACAGCTCTGAACTCCAAGTTTTGTTTCCGTGGCCTTGAGAGCCAGCTCAGAGCTGCTTTCTGCCAGGCCTTGGTGCTATTGTATGGAAATCAGCAAAAACCCAGAGTGGGACTCAACCATAGATGCCAACTCGGTTCAGTGCCATCCGCTCCTCCTCTGGGACGGACCGTAATTGCTTAGTTGTTCTAGCTGCTTTCAAATGCTTTAAAAGAGTTATTTTCCTTCCTCTCTCTTACATCTCATCCTAACTTCAGAGATTCTTGGTGCAAGATTTTCCAAATCCCATCAACAGCATCACAGCCTGAAGTAGACATGTTTCCTGATTTTATTGACTCCTGTGACGGTGAAGGTGATAATTCTAAAATCGATTTTACTTAAAGGAAGAGAATGAATGGTAAAAGAGGAAATGTATTCTAGGTTAATTTGGCAATTTATTTGCCAAATATTCTAGCACATATCGCTAAGAAAAATAGACATAATGGAAGGGCTATGGGGTGTGGCTGGGAGAAGAAAGGAGAGGGAACCTTCTGGAGATTAAATGGAATAACTCCAGGCATGAGTGAGGCCTGAGGACAAGCGTAAATTCAGTTATTAATACCAGCGCTATTTTGTTTCTGTGCCAATCTCTTCTATTGGTTCTCCTAACAGAAAACTGGTTGCGAGGGATATGGGGAAATGTAGTTTACAGTTTCTTAGTCCCACCAATAAGTTTCAGCTGTGACTACCCTATTGAAGTTCCTGTGACCATGAGAACTAATCTTGGGAATTAATCTTTTGTCGTTCTAAAATGAGCTAATCCCAGCACTCAGTAAACTAAAGCATGAGAATCACCTTGAATTAGGATCAGCCTGGGCTATATATATAATGAGATCCAAGCCACACTGGGTCTGAGCTAGTGATTGAAGCTCTGTCTCAAAACAATAATAATAAGTATTAAATTAATAATAAAAATTGAACATGATAATAGCCCCTATCTACTGCACACCTCCTTTTAAGGGTCGGGGGCTCCCTGTGTCCGTGTGTGTGTGTGTGTGTGTGTGTGTGTGTGTGTGTGTGTGTGTGTGTGTGTGTGTTTATGTGAATGAGTGAAGGTATGCACATACCATAGTGTGTGCAGAGGTCAGAGAACAGTCCTCGCCTTCCGCCTCAATCTGAGGCAAGGTCTCTGGTTATTCACTGATTCATTCCACAGGCCTGCTGGGATGACAGAAGCCCCACAGCTCTGGCTTTTCTGTGTGGCTCTAGGGACCTGAGCTCAGGTACTGATGCTTGCCTGGCAAGAACTTTATCCACTGAGCCATCTCCTCAAGCCCATATCTATTTCTTTGTCATTTATTTATTTCTGGCATTTTCATACATGGACAATGCACTGTAACCCAACTTCTCCCCAGTTATCCTCTCGTCTCCTTCTGCTTACAATAATGTCCTTCCCATTTAATTCCTGTATTATTTTCATGCCTTTGTTTTTTTTCCCTACTAAGTTAAAGCAAGGTCACTTGGATGATCACCAGAAATTAGTTATTTCCTGAAGAATGGTCAACCCTACCACGAACTGTACCTCTACTAGTTTACCACTCACTTTTCTGGAAGGTCAGGGGGGTCATGAACCCCTCCCCATCCATGATGAAATACTGACGAGCTCAGTCTTGTGCAGAAAACCATAGCTACTGTGAGTGCACGAGGGCAAGGGCCCTGCTCCCTAGAAGACAGCGCACAACAGTTCCCCTTCCCGTCTCTGCTCTGACATTCATTCCTTCCCCTTTTCCATGAAGTGCCCTGGGCCTTGGAGGGGGTGGTTTAGATGCCATGTTTAGGGCTGAGCACACAGTAGTCACTTATCTTGGCAACTTTACCCGACATGCATCTCTGCCTTAACCTCTGCCGTTTGCATAAAGGAACTTCTGTGGTGGAGGTTCAAGCAGTGCCAATCTATGGGGGCAAATGTAGATATTAGGAAGGCAGCTTGACTGCTGTTTGTTTAGCATAATAACTACAGTATTACCCAAGCCTGAAGTCCCTAATCACAAGTTTGGTTCATATTTTCAGTACAAAGCATGATCCGCCTCATGTGGCGTGGACCTCAAATTCAATCAGAGAATCATAGTTTACTCCTTGGCTTGCCCAGCAGGTTGGTGGTGGAATGCGCAGGCTCCAGAGCTCTGTAGGATTGCTGATGACTCCTCTCTCCTTGCAGCTGACACAGCACATACTGGCGTCGAGAAAGCTAGCGAGCAGGGAGCAAGCTTTGAACGCACAGCCAGCTTAGTTTATTGTATCCTGCAACCGTACCATATGGAATCTTCAACAATAGAGGCTTACTGTCTAGTTTTGGTGGGCGACCAAGAACAATGGTCCATAGCCAATATTGTTTTAGGAGCCTGTGTAGCCTCACTGACCAACATCTCATGAGGAGGGATCTTATCCCTGGCACTAGAATTCTTTTATTAATATTCTATTTCTTCTAGGAGCAGTTACATCCACCCATGCTAAGGAATCTCCATTTGCACACACACACACACACACACACACACACACACACACACACATATATATATGCTAGTTAAGTAAGTTTGTATTTTTAGAAAGTAAAGCAGAAAGGCCCCACATTGGGAGGAATGTTGATTTTTAATGTAAAATATGAACTTACAATTTATATTGTAAGATGGCTCACCAAGCAGTAGATCTCCATATGAATTATACAAACACCCTTGCTTTGGTTCATCTTCCCACCACCCCCTTCTGTCCCCCACCTGATCTGTGCTTAACCCTTTCCATGCCACTAGTACCCTCCGCTACATCTGTGTCCCATGTGTGCCCCTCCCCCCAAACAATAAATTTTCTACCCCATGTCCCCTTTCTATCTTCCTGGCCTCTGTGGACACTGACCTTGATTTATGCCCACTAATAAAGAAGCTAGAACATGCAGCATTTCTTTTTCTGAGCCTGGGTTACGCTCTTCGTAGGATCTTCTTCAGTTCCATCCATTTTTTTTCCTGCTAATCTAAGAATTTCATTTTTATAGTTGAGTAAAACTCTGCTATGCATATGTACCACATCTTCTTAGTAGATTCATAAATTACAGACAAGGCTGATTCTGTTTTGTTGAGAAATAGAATGTAGAGTCCTCAGGGGAGAAGGCCAACAGTTGCTTAGTTGAGTCATAAGGAAATTTTATTTTCAGTTTTCTTAGAAAACTCCACTCTAATTGCCATCATGTTTGCCCGGGTTTTCATTCTCACCAACACTGAATAAGGGTCCCTCTTTCCTTGCATCCTTGCCATCATTTCTGTCATTTGTTTGTTTGATTGATTGATGGTCGGCCCTTGCATGAAATGAGATAGAATATCAGGGTAGCTTCAATTAAAAGCTCCCTGGTGCCTTAGGGTGTTGAACACATTTTTCAATATTTATTGACCATTTATTTTTATTTCTTCTTTAAAGACCTTACTTCAAAAAACCAAAAAATAAAAAGAGAACTGTGTTCAGTGCCATCACCCATTTGTGATCGGGTTATCTGTCCCCTCTACATAGGCATCCTGGACGCAGCATTTATTTCTCCCATCTGTCAGTTGTTGACATTCTTTCCTGAGTAACTGGAGTCCTGATCAGATAACCCTCACCATGATTACATGACAGGTGGGAGATTTTTCTGGTCTCGTCTCTTCGCTGTTCTGTGTGCCTCTTGTTTCAGGATGGGCGCCTCTTTTCCAAAGCTTGGGAAAGTTTCTTCTATCATTTTATTGAAGATATTTTCTACATCCTTGGCCTGAAGCTCTTGTTTTTCTCCTACTTTGTATTTGTTGGTTTGGCCTCTTCATAGTGTCTCAAAGGTCTCTTGTGTTCTGCTTAGACATTTTGGAAGTCATCGTTGATTTCAGCTGCTTACCTGTTTTCTCTACCCTCTCCTTGAGCGCTGCTATTCTGTCCTCCACGTGGTCTGCTGTATGAGTGAGGCTTTCCACAGAGGTTTTTATGTGACTTACTTTTTCATTCAGCAGTTCTAGCTCTTGTTTGAATTTCTCGTTTCATTTAGCTGTTTGTCTGGTGTCTTGGAGAATCGCAGGCATCTGTTTGTGTCCCCATTGACTCGTTCATGAGTCCAGTGGGTTCTCTCTGTTGATCATGTTCTCTTCTTATCCGGGCGTGTGTTCAAGTCCTCTTTAAGTTCATTGGACACATTTATCATCAGTGTGTTTTTGAGTTATTTGCTGAGAATTCCTCAAAGTAGCTCTCATGGGAGTCAACTACTATGAGGTGGGCGTTCTTGGAAGATACATATTGTCTTGTGTTTTTGGAATTCCTCATTTTACATTGAGATTTGCCCATCTGGAAGACGGGGGACATAGGGACTTACACAGAGTAGCGGCAAGAGCAGGGGAGAGACAAGCACAGTGGCACACTTGGGTGAGCAGGGAATGGAGAATGTTCACAGGGTGCTTGAGCCCAAATGCGGCAGTGCTGGCCAAGCCTGCCTGGGTGAGCTGGGGGTGGACCTGAAAGCAGAGCTACAATTTCCAAATACTTAGCATGAGACGCTTGTCATCCGATATTTGTTCTATTATTAAACTCCTCTTGTAAATGAAGCAAGTAACCTATAGAAACATTAGTAACTCAGGACGCTTGAGCATGTGGTTGGTGGCAGTTCAGGTTCATGCCATGCAGTGAGTGCCCTTAAATCCCAGGTGAAGACCCTTTGATCTTGGTTTTAATGTCTGCAGCTTTCTTTTCCATATCCGCACTGTGATCACGCAGTGATCCGGAGCTGGTCAGAGCTGGTCCTCAGGAACCATTAATTTAATAAAACAAACCAGCTTTCCTAAATTGAGGTGGTCACAGAACTTAGCTCAGCTGGCCTAACTTGCTGTAAATTCATTCACCAGGCATCTGTGCCCTCCCCCCCGCAGGCTTCTGAGCACTGAGACAACGTGCCCAAACAATGCCCTGTGCCAAAGCGCATGGAGCAGCAAGGAAATGAGTTCTTATATAGAGGCCCAGAGAAGATCGTCCAAGTAGCACTGCACCGTCCTGGATCCCTAGACCTCTGCCATGGTCCCTTTCCCTGCTCAAGCCCTTCATCATCAGAGCACCGGTGTTCTCACCTACAGAATGATCTTAAATGCTCTAAACAGCAGTTACATAGATGACGAAACAACACTAAAATGGATACTATGTGAGAAAGTGCTTTCAAAATACATTCCCTAAAAATGCCATTGGCCTGAGGGTTTAGGATTCGACACTGGGTGTCCTCATCCACAGACTTTAGCCAGCGCTTCCTCAGTCTCCAGAAACAACCCTGGAGCTCAAGACATCATCATCCCAGGCGAGACAAGTTAGATCTGAGATGGATAGAATGGGCGCAAAATCCGGGCTAGACGTAAAAGGATTTCTCTACCAAAGCGTCACAGCGCTTCTCAAGCAGCAAGCGTGTCCCAGGAAGGCTTCAATCTATTGACTCTCTGCTTGTGTTCCCATTTCCTCCTCAGACTAGGCCTGGCGCCTCTTCCATGACCTTGTCATCCTCGATAGCTTCGGTCCCCCAAGGTGAAAATAATAGTGTATTTTTAAATTTTTATTGACTATATCCTTACATATAGACAATTTACCGTGATCATAGTCTCACCACCCTCCCTTCTTCCTTCCAAGTCTCCCTTCCCCTCAATTTCTTCTTTCCAACTAGACTCTTCCATTTTATGCCGTCTCTTTTCCTCTCTTATAAAACAGGTCTGTGGGGTCATGAATGCCATGTCATGGCCACTTTGTGTCTGGAAGACGGTATTACAAAGCGCTCCTCTCCTTTTGGCTCTTAGGTTCTTTTTGCAGGCTCTACTGCGATGGTCCCAGACTAAATTTTTATGTTTATGAGCATATACTAATGCTACTCTCACTTTTGGTTAGAGAAGCCTCTGTTTTCAGATGGTCGTTACAACCCAAGTGCCAAGAAGAAATGACTAAGGAATGTTCAGCACTAAACAGTAGTGTGTTTTGACCAAATGTACCTGCTGATGATGTGGAATCCTTTCTCTGAGCTCTCATTCAGCACTTGTGATGAGCCTGAAAATTACAGCGAGATATGCACAATTATGTGTGTCTGTTCATACATGAGTGCATGCGGGGGTGGGTATGTGTGGGGGGTGGATGTGGGTGGATGGGTGGGTGTGTGGGTATGTGTGTGGTTGTGTGTGGATGGGTAGGTGGGTGTGGGTGGGTGTGGTTTGATTTAACCTTCTATTGTGGTTTGAATGTGCAATGTGTTCCATGGCTACATGTAGCTGAACACTTGGCCCCCTGTAGTGGGGTTGTAGAAATTGCTGGACATGGAGCCTAGCTGGAAGATACAAGGCCAGAGGGCAGGCCTTGAGGATATGGACCAGCTCTACTTTTAGCCCAAGCTCTCTCTGTTTTCTGATGTGCTGAGGTGTAACAAGCCATGCCACAAATGTCACCACAGTAAACAGTAAACAGTAAACAGCCATGCCTTCCCTGCTATGCTGGGCAGGAGATCCTGGACAATGACCCAGAAAAGACTTTTCTTCCCTTTGTTTCTGTCAGTAATCTTGTCACAGTAATGAGAGAAACACCATCCCAGCAGCATGCAGTAGGTTACTGTATGCTATTAAGATGCTGTTTGGGATTGGGGAGATGGCTCAGTGGTCAAAGATGCTTGCTTTCAAAGCCTGAAGGCAGGCCTGGGTTCAATTTCTTAGTAAGTTCCCACATAAAGCCAGACGCATAATGTGGTGCATGTGCCTGGAGTTTGTTAGCAGTGGCTAGAGGCCCTGTCATTCTCTCTCTCTCTCTCTCTCTCTCTCTCTCTCTCTCTCTCGCTCGCTCTCGCTCTCGCTCTCGCTCTCACTCTCTCATCTTTCCTTTCTTTGTTAAATAAAAATATTTTTAAGATACTATTTGACTTTAATCCCATCACTTGGGATTCTGATAAAGGAAGGTCGTCAGTTCTGGGCTAGTCTTACCTATGTAGAAAATTCAAAAACTATTTCTATTCTTTGAACGTTGATGTATTTCTTGTTGTAAGAAGCCTGCTGTAGAGCTGCCAAAGGACAGATGACTAGATTGATGAGGAATATTCGAGGAAACACCTCAGCAAGGAAAATGTGACCTGGATTTGGATCCAAACATTTAGTGTCAACCAAGAGGGTGGTAACTTACATGTGACTTTCTGGTGGAACTCAAAAAGAGAATAAGGTCCCTGCCACACTACAGATGTTCAAATGCATTTATCCAAAAAAGGGAGGGAGGGAGGAGAGGGAAGGGAGGGATGGGAGGAGAGGGAGGGGAAGGAAGGGAGGGATGGGAGGGAGGGAGGAGAAGAGAGGGAGAGGAGGCAGGGAGGGAGGGAGGGAGGAAGGGAAGGAGGGGAGAGAGGGGAGGGAGGAGAGGAAGGGAAGGAAGGGAGGTAGGGAGGGAGGGAGGGGAAGGAGGAGAGGAAGGGAAAGAGAGGAGGGAGGGAGGGAGGAAGGAAAGGAGGGAGGAAGTGGGTCAGACATGTTTGTGTATAGTAAAGAGATGAGACTAATAATAATGTCTGTCTGTGTTGAGCAGCAGGCAATATGGCAGATGAACAGGACATGCTCAGATTGTGAAGATCCCAGGAAGCTAAGATGAGAGCCGGAAGCTGCAGTAGAGAAATTGATAGCACCCTGAGCAGAGTATTCCTCTCTCTCTCTCTCTCTCTCTCTCTCTCTCTCTCTCTCTCTCTCTCTGGCAGTCATGTGATAATAGCTAGGCCTATTCTTCATCATGTCCCCAGCTTATTTCGTTTAGTGTCTTCAACCATTGCTTGAATAGCAAATAAACAAATGAATTTCTATTTAAGTCATTCCAGAGATTTATTGACTTTTTTAACAGCTTGCCAGCATTCTGGTTCTCACCACAATGTTTGCTTCTCTCTCGCACGGAAGAGCCAAGCTGGCATGACGGTTTCTACAACCTCAACACCACAAAGTTAATTTAATGAACGTTTCTTTTTGAAGGATTTTTATCATGAGGGCTATTTCAGCTCCCCAATGCGATTACAAAAACCAACTGCCCCGCTGCACTGGAAGCCAACTCCCAAGGCTGAGTTACTCACTTGGAAGTGATCAAATAGAAAGATAAATGACCAGAAGATTTTTTGAATATAACCTATCCTGAAACCCCATTTTATTAAGTGTTTCAATAGCTTGTTCCAGAATAAAATACCCTGTTCCTCAGAAGACACATGCTTTGAACGTACAGCCCTGAGTTCAAACACTGTCTCAGCCCCTCACAGACACTGCATTTCTGGACCCCTTGCTTCTCCAGGTCTAAACTTTATTTGTAAAATCACAGCATGTGATTGCTGTGAACAAAAAAGTGACAGACACAATCCAAGGGAGGAAGGATTTAGTTTGGCTCTTAGTTTCAGAGAGCTCAATCCACGATCACTTAGCTTTATGTTTCTGGGTGATGCATCACAGTAATGGGAGTGTAGGGCAGAGAAAAGAAAGTCATGTCAGTGCAGACCGGAAACCCAGAGGAACGCAGCAGGAGGGGGCCAGGGCAAGCTAGAGCTCTGAGGACACTCCTATTGTGCCCTACTTCTTCTACTGGGCCTCACCTGCTCATTCTCACCACCTCCCAACGATTGCATTCATATTAGGAATCCATCAAGCAACCCATTCATTGACTAAGACAGAACCCTCCTGATCCCAGGCACACCCAGAGGTGTGCTGGAAAGATCTCCTAGGTGGCCCTCAATGTAATCAAGTCGAGAATTAAAACTATCTATCATACACCATAATGCTGACTATATTTTCACACACTGTAGTAGTGCCATTTACACACAATAGCTTTGGTCAGACACAAAGACCCCTAAGCTCACAACCTTAAAGCAACCTTAATACTCATCCACCACGACTCAGGGAACTGAGCGGAAGAGGGGGCGGAAAGATTGTGAGAGCCATGGTGGGGGAGATTATCCAGAGGCATGGCCAGGAGAACCTGGCTGAATACTAGGCTATCCATGGTCCCTGCCACAAGGACTGATCCAGAGGACCCATGGAGGAGGTTATCCAGCGGAGTGAGTAGGGGAATCGGGGATAACAACTCATTGTTTGCCCACTAAATGTTGTAACTCATTATGGACAATAAAAAAAAGGAAAAAAAATAGCTTTGGTCAGGTGCAGAGATTTATTTTCATGTAAATAGTAGGTTTTAATAGTATAATAATATTTTTTAATCCACAGTAATTATACATGCTTTCCCTAACAAAGTCTTTGCCTATAATTTTTAAAAATTTGTTTGGAAGTAAGTTTAATGACTCAAAATTTTCTTTTCTATTAGAATATAACTTTCTCCTTCTCAATTTCCAACATTTGGCAAATATAAATTTCAAATGACTATATTAATAGAACATTCCATTGTAATGGAATATTTCCATTTTAACCAGAAAATTATAATCATCTTATCTTTAATTGTAAAACTTCATCTTAATATTATTAAACACTACGAAATTGGTAAATCTGGGCTAGGAAAAAGTCAGTTAAAAAGAAATCTTGGATTTCAAATTGTTTGGAGGCAGCACTAATTAATTCCTCACAATTTCCTCTCCAATGATGGACGACTGTGTTGAATTGGCTTGCAGCGGCTGGAGCCTTGGTGCCCATTCTCTCTGTCTCTTTATCTCTCTCTTATTCTAAATAAGGAAATAAAATAGTGTTTCAAAAACTGTACCTGTGTCTTCTCCAGGAAAGTTTCCTCTGTTGCCACCTGAGCCCTTTCAATATTAAACACCTTCCTTCACAGTGAAATCCTGCTTAAAACCTAACCTATCTCTGAAAGACAGACCATGACAAAAAAATCACTTTTCTAACTGGAAATAATGCTTAAATTTTCTGAAGTGTATTTTATTTTATTTTTATTTTTAATAAATGTGTTAGACATAGCATAGATTTAGCTTCTGCTAACACACACAGAAAGTTGTAAGCTATTATCCTTTAAAATTTGGTCAAGATAAACAATGTAGGCATAAAATTTAATGATTTTCTGTGGGGAGGGAGGAGCCTCGTGAGTGCAGTGTGTGCACATCTGTGCAGATGTTGTCCACCATGAGGAGGACATTGAGTGTGCACTCTCTCTCTCTCTCTCTCTCTCTCTCTCCTGTTTTATTTCCTCAAAACAGGACCTCTCTCTGCATGTGGCGCTCATGCTGGTTTTCAGTTTGACTGGCTGACCAGCAAGCCCCAGTGACCCGGGTGTCCCGGCCTCCTCAGCATGCAGCCCATGCCTGGCTTTCTATGTGGGTGCTGTTCATTGAACTCAGGTCCCTGTGTCCATTGAAATGTAAGGATTTTTAATAGAAAGGTACTTGCTTAAACCTTAACTTCTATGTGTTTTCTGCTAGTCAATATAACTTCAACATTCTGAATTTGTGCTATGAGGTTTCACACAGTATAGATCTGAGTCTGACCAGTTCTTATTTAAAAGTACGTCATGATATTAATCTGTTTCTAGATTTTCAAGAAACATAAAATAGCCATTTTATACCAGTAGCTGAATTCAACTTGGATTTATACACATTATTTCCATGTTGTCTGCTGACTTACAGATTGTCTGGTTGATTTCTTCTTGATTTATTTAACCTTTAGGTTGAACCTGAGTTTTGGAGTCAGTTTTTGGGGTTGAGTCCCAGGTCTACTGACTTACAAAAGTATGGTTTTAAGCAAATTTACACAGCTGCTCTGTACCCAAATTTCCTCAGATTTAAATTGGGAGAAATTGTAATCCCATTTTATCTCTCTGACTTGTTGGAAAATTACCTGAAATTCATACATGGACGTGCTTAGTGATCTGTAGAGAGTTCTAAACAAGCATAGGCATTACGTTCCCTGCACACTCATGAGCAAATAAAAATATCTTTAGTTTATTTTTAAAAAAAACCAACAATCCAGGATTGAATTCTTTGTGAAGTTCGCAAAGGCTGCATCCAGGCAGCACAGCAACAGCCAGGGGAAAGGGACGTAGTTCTATGAAACAATGTTTTCTTTTGTAATACAAACTAGTGCACTTCAGATGCACTCATGCTGATACTTTAAAAAGTTAATCTGCATAGTCTGAGGTATAGCTGAATCCCATGTTGCTTTGGTGCCCCTTGGAAATCTGAGGAAAACGTTGATTTGAAGGCCCTCCTATGCTGTTACTGTGGCTACGGACGGAGAAAGGCATTGAAGTCTTGCACTGTCCCCCACTACCGAGCAGTGCACCGTGAACGAGTGATCCCTCTGAAGTTGGTCACATCTCAACCCCAACAGCATATGAGCATGTGATGAGCCATGGCAAATGGAAGTGTTTGGCTGTGGATATGTTCGAGATTTTAAGAGAAAGAGATGACCCTGATTTATCGAGGTGAACCCAACGGAATCACCAGAGTCCTTGTCAGGAACAGGAAAGGGAGAATTGTGAAGGAGATGTTGATGACAGACCTGGGGGGTCACAGAGACGTAGGGCCATGAGCCAAGCAATGCAGATGGCCTCTAGAATTAAAATGGAGATTCTCCCTCAAGACTCCAGGAAAAAAATATACCCAGTCATATTAACAACACAAAAAAAATTAAGAGATCTTTGTCAGGAAGCACAATGTCTTGCATAAACATTCCTTTCTTTTTGTTTTGTTTTTAAAAAATTCTTGTTTTTAAAAACTTATTTATTGTTGGTAATTAGAAACACTGTGTGAGCAAGTCTTGTGATCGTACCCCCATTTCCCTCCTTCCTGTCCCCCACCTGCTGAGGGCCCTTCTCACTGGGATTGCTGGAAAAGTCTCTGGGATAAAGGGCTATGAGATTGTTCACGCCATAGCCAGTTTGTATGTGTGTGTTGCTGTTGTTGTTGGGGGGGGGCAATGTCTCTGGATAGCATCCCCCACCCTGGCTCTTCCACTCTTTCCCGAGTCATGGTGGGTCTCTGGATTTCTGCGTTGGACTATTTTGGGTATCCTAGCTGTCTGGCTCCACTAGCCTTGCATAGGTTATCTGACTTGCTGTGGAGGTAGCTCTTTTGCTCATCTCGCCACTTCCTAGATGATGAGTTAGGAGTGGTTCACCTCCTGCCTGGGTGTCAGCTATCATCTCAGGTCCTGTTGGTGGAATTGGGTTGTCCATGGTTCTCGCTGCCTTCTGAAAAATGCAAAAAGAATCTCAACCAGAGAGAGATAAAGAGGGAGAGAGAGATCAGGTTAGGTTAAATGAGACAAACTTTGATAATTTGGCAAGATTCTAATGGGTATAGCCTCTCTGTAGACCCTTGCTTGTTTCCAGTTAAGGGTTCTTAGCCAATCTTAGCGCCACTGTTGCACAGATGAGCACTTCGTGGCTTCCTGGTCTCTGCTGTCTAGCAATGTCCTCAGCCTTCTCTTAACATCGTTTGGTGCTGTTTATCAGTGTCCTCTGCTTTCGCAGAATATCTGGGCCTGATGTTCAATTTCTAGTCTCCAAGATTGTTAAAAAAAAAAGACACATGTGATTTTTTTTGTTACTAATACTTTTATTTATTTTTTTTAATTTATTTTTTTTTCTTTATTGTTCATAATGAGTTACATTGTTTAGTGGGCCAACCATGAGTTGTTGGAAATTAGACACTAGCTTTAAAAAAGTGTTCTTATCTCTAAAATAAATTAATCGTAGCAAACACTTACATATCCAACAGCAGTACTGATATCCTTTAGGCCTTCCCTTGGAAGTAGTTCATGGTTAACATAGAGAGTGCTCTGCTGCACCTAATAAGCATCAGTTTATTTATTTATTTATTTTATATTTTATTTATTCATTTTCAAGCAGAGATACAGAGAGAGAGAGAGAGAGAGGAGAGCACCAGGGCTACCACCTTGTGGGTCTGGCTTATGTGGGTCCTGGGGAATTGAACCCAGGGCCTTAGGCACCAGAGGCAAGTGCCTTAACCGCTGAGCTCTCTCTCCAGCCTCGCATCAGTTTATTTTTTAACTTGCCTGTGTTTTGTCTTTGTTTCTGTTGATTATTTTTTTCTGAAGAAATAATTATACACTTCTGATTTTCTTATTTGTTTGGTTGACTAGAATGTAGTAGGATGAAAATAAAGAATACTGGTTTAAAATTCAGTGAGCCAGGGCTGGAGAGATGGTGGAGCAGGTAAAGGCGCTAGTTTGCAAAGCCTGACCTCCTGGGTTCCATTCCCCCACATTCACTCTCTGAAAGCCAGATGCACAAAACAATAGCAAGCTCAGAGTCTCCCTCCAGCTCTCTTCTGATGAGTAAACCAATTCACCACCATCATTCTATACATTAATTACCGAGGTCCACCATAGCAAATTCTGACCAACTCAGGGCCTTAAAAACATAGATTTATGCTCCCAGAGTTTGACAAGAAGTCTAAAATCAAGGTGTTGACAATAGCAGTTACTTTGAGAATCTGCCACTTACCTCTCCTTACTTTCTTGTGGTTGTAAAGCAGCTCTTGGCATTTCCTTGTTTTCAACCCTGCTTCTGTTATCAGGTGAACTCTGTGTCTATTTTCCCCACTTATAAGAACACTAGTCATTAGAATTAGGACCCTCCTTAATCCACTATGACCTCTGCATTAGTGTTCCCCAGGGAATTATCAGCTCTTAACAATTATGCAGAACGAAAAATCCTGCAATTTGCTAGTCCAGGCTGGAGACCCAATAATATAGCTTCAACCCCAAGGCAAGTCATCCCCAGTAAACACTGATGTTAGAGGTGAAATACTAATTTTACATGATAGTATTTGGCCGGAATTATATAGATTCTCACAAGCACATATGTATGCAACTGTTCTGGCACAGTTCAACTATTTATTGTAATGGTCCACAGGAAATATAAGTTCTCCACTGGATTTTATTTTTCTACACAATTCCGGGGGAAAAAAACAATATTTAAGTGTGAAGGATGGTGGGGAAAAAAACCAGACCAATGTCTTAGTCAAAGGAAATCAGAAATTAATCCTTACTATGGGGAGGGTAATGGTTTGATCCAGGTGTCCCCCACAAACAAGTGAATGTGTTCTGATAGATCGATCCTCAGCTGATGGCAGTTTGGATTTTACAACCTCAATGGAGCTGTGTTGTTGGGGGCGGGCTTATGGGGGTTATAAACCAGCTTCCCCTTGACAGTGTTTGGCACACCTTCCTGCCATTGTTTCCAGTGCTGTGGCAGAGGTGATGTCCACCCCTCTGCTCATGCCACTGTTTTCCCTTCCAGAATGGAGTGTCCCCTCGAGCCTGTAAGCCAAATAAACCCATTCCCCCACAAGCCGCTTTTGTTTGGGTTCTTTCTACACAGCAACTAGAAAGCTGACTGCAACAGTAGGTTTGTATTTTTCTGTTTGGATTTTTAACTGATCAGAAGAGGCTCACCCACTTTAGGAATGGTCATAGGATTTATACCCCATCCATCAGCTTGAAGGTTGAACACATCTAAAACACTTTCACAGAAATATCCAGAAGAATAATAATTGTCCAAACACCCTTTGGGGTCAGGCAGACAAATTGACATATAAATTAGTATCACAACTTTACTGTGGTGGTTTCAATACCTTGTTCTCCATCCTCAATTGGTGGAGCCTTTGGGAGGTGGAGCCTTGTAGGAAGAGGTGTGACACTGGGAGTGACCCTTAAGGTTGATTTAGTCCAGCCTTACTGGGTGTCACTAGCTGGCTCCATCAGAAGACATTCCCCTGCTGCTAAGACCAGACATGACTCTCAGCCATGCTTTCCCTGCCATGATGAAATGTCTCTTTAAGACTGGAAGCCTGGAAGCCAAAATCAACCCTTTCCTCTCAGAAGTTGCTTTTGTCCCAACCATGAGAAGGTAACTTTAACATTCACCTTCACTAATTTATATGCAATTGCCCCATTTCCAAATAAGGTCATGAGTGTTCTTTCAGGTGGATATGTCTTGGGAGGTATACTACTCAACCCTTTACCCTGCCTCAGTTTCTCTCTTTGGGTCAATTAGGATCTGAATCCTGATCCAAGTGTCTCCACTGCAGTGCTTTTGAGGAATTCTCTGCAGGGCCTCTTTAGCTAGGGGTTTTGGAACCCTATGAGGCTGAAAAAATACTGCTGTGAAGAAATGGGACAGGCCTGCTGATGCGTGGCCTGTGCTTTATGTCTTGGATGAGCTCTGAGTCTTCAGGAGAGGGGACATTACCATGCTTCTCCAAGACGACCTCCACAATCAGTCTCACTTTCCATGAATCTGAGGGTGTGCAGATCACTCATTAGCCAGCTTTCTTTGAATGGATAAAGTATTCTTGGTTTCCCAGTATTGGCTTAAATGATATTTATTATAATTTTACTTAAATATGAATAAACATATTTTATATAAATCCCTTAGGCATCTGACTCTTGCAAAACCATAAGGCCCAAACAAATATGTGAAATAATTCCAAAGAAACCAATAAAATTTAAATTAATAATACTCGTTTTGCATGGTATTGTTTGGCTGGAATGATATTGCTGTTCACCAGCACATATGGCATGCCCTGTTCTGGCACAGTTCAACGATTTATTATAATGGGCCACAGGTAACATGAGTTCTCCACTGGATTTTTTTTCTATGCAAATTCTAGAAAAGCATTACTTGCAGGGCTCTCAGGGGTGGCATGATGGCGATACAAGACTTGGAAGCCAGGGAGCCTTTCTTGGCTCTTGGGCAGGCAATGTCTCAGGAGCACTCCTATTGAATTAGTGTCGTCCAGGTTTTTGTCTTATGAATTTCAGTGAATGAAACTCACAAACAGGGCATACAGTTTAGAAAGATTTTATGACAGAGCTTATAGCGCTTAAGAAAAGGAAAGAAAAGAGAGTTCCTGCTCAAGAAGAAGTGGAGTCCTGGGTATTCAGAAAGCCCACCTATAGGCCCATATTGGGGTATTTTATGAGGGTTTACTGGGCAGGACGAATTGCCAAGTGTCTAGGTGCTACCAGGTTTTCAGGAGAAGGGAGTGATCCCTTTACATTCCTTCTAAGAAGAGAGAGAGAGAGAGAGAGAGAGAGAGAGAGAGAGAGAGAGAGAGACCACCAGAAGTATCTATTCACATCATCCATTGAGGTTTTAGGGGGAAAGAGATAAGGAAACAAAATAGATGATCTTTCATAGGCTCAAGGACATTCTTTGTTTCCACTTTCTGGGGCCCTCATACCCCTTAGCTGTCTCAAAGGTAGGAACCCACCATGTATGTGTTTCTTCCCCACCATTCTTTTTTTGAAAAGTGAACCTATCAGTAGGTTTCATTTAAAAATCATTTATTTAACAGAGAGAGAGAGAGAGAGAGAGAGAGAGAGAGAGAGAGAGAGAGAGACTGAGAATGAGCATGGGCACACCATGACTTCCTGACTCTACAAACAAACTCCAGATGCATGCTCCACTTTGTGCATCTGTCCTTATGTGAGCAACGGAGAATCAAACTCAGGCCATCAGGTTTTGCAAGCAAGTGTCTTTAACAACTGAGCTATCTCTCCAGTTCCTCGTTCTTATTACTGTATGCACTAGCTAGTTGTTTTGTGTCTGTGCAAGAATAAACACAAACAGAAACACAACTATGAAATTGTGGCTAGGTTTATAAAATGATTATCCAAAAGAATCCGTGTCTTTGTTTTATAGTCATTTGATTAAAATTGCAGTTTTAAAATAAATATTAAAATAAGAGGATGGTTCATATGATTTTCCCTTTAATTCTTTGCAGGTCGTGTTAACAGTGTCAATGTTAGAAGCTGTGTTGAGAGTCAGTAATATGTATAAAGACGGTGCTTGATCACAAATCTTAAAGACTTGTCGCTGTTTAGGAGATCATGGCCATTAACTTTCCCTGAAGTGACTTTATGTAGAAATGTGTGTAGAGTGCTGTATACCATTTAAACTTCAGGAAGAAAGGGGTGAAGTCTAAAGACCTCCAAAATGCCTCTCTGAGACTACGCATAGACAAATGTCATTATTCCAGACTCAACTGGTCTGTGAAGAACAGGCCAGCAAAAATTAGAGAGGTCCGAGTCTCCGTCTCTAGTAGACATAATGACTTACTTAGACTAACATAACATAGTGTTAGAGGCAGAGGTCCTTAATGGACTGCTTTAATGAGCAAGGAAGAACAGTTTAAAATTAGCACAATGATTGTTTTCTTGCAAATTGATTCTCTGCTGTTCTATTAAACACTTTAATTCTCTGCAATCTCGTTTACCCTGGCAATTTGCTAAGAAAACCCTTTCTTTCATAGGTAGAGCAGAAGCAACATTTAGCTTAGTCCAAATAAACAAGAGTTTCAAATTAGTAGCATCTGATTTAATTAGGATTTACTAATAGCGAGTCAGAAAAGTGCATTAACTCCCTTAGCCACTAGGGGTTCCCTTTGTGTTTTGAAGCTAATTTCTGCCATTCACCTCTAAGCCTGTTGCTCCCTTCCTGGCTGCCTTCTCCTTTACAGTAGTACAGGGGGGACTGGCAAGCTTCTCTGGACATCACTAACCTTTCCTGCTCAGCAGAGGGTGGATAGGAGGGGTGCATGATGAGATTAGAGGGCCACCCCACCCAAATCCTGAGGACCTTTCTGTTCCTGCTCCAAGTCCTGAAGGACCCAAAATAAGCAGTCATCACTCATATTACTTCTTGACGACGTTGAAAGATGTAGCTCAGTTTTGTAAACCCCTCTCCTGTCTTTCCATGAGCCACACATTTCAGCATAGTAAGTACAGTAGGGAATGCCAGGCCATTGTAAGCAGAGGTTACTTGAAGGGCAGCGAGACTTTTTCCCTCTGCTTTTGTTCAACCCTCACCTCTTTTCCAAGCCCTTATTATCATTTTTAGGAAGCTGAAATAATAAAAGTTATTACCTTAGGATAAAATAACTAGGACATAATACTTTGGATAGTGTCTAATTCATAGTTAAGTGCTCAAAGGATGTTGGGGCAAAAGAAAAAGAATGTCTATTTGTTGTACATGTATGTTGTATATGAGTATACATATGTATGTATGTATGTACACACACACACATACACACACACACACATGATGGCCGTCACAGAATGGCTGAGAAAAAGGAAAATGTCCCTACTCTTAAATAGCTTGCAGTTAGTTGGCAAGCTAGGTCCTAGACAAGCTTATAGCCACAAATAAATGTAATTTTATCTTATAGATTAGTACTTCTAGGAAAACTTATATCCAAGAGAATTAGCTTTAGTCAACCATCAGAATTGTATTTTTCTCTGGAACACAACATTAATAATGTTTTCTAGAATTAAAATGTGTTTGCCTTATTCTTTCCCGGTTCTAAAAATAAACAGTGACCTGAAAGCCAAAATCTACTTTGTAGTTTTCACAAGTGACACATATTCATTTCCTTCCAAATCAGATCCCTGGGTACTGCCACCAATGCCCAAAAGTATCCAACCCAATGCCAACCCAAAGTAGCCTAGGTTCCATGGATAGCGAGATCGAAAAGAGCATCCCTGGAGTGAAAGATATCCACTCAATGGGAAGTTGGACCAGAAGATTTTTTGTCCATCTCAGAGTCTTCTGTGCTCGTGATGAGCATACTGGATTCCTAAAATGTAAAGGATAAACTAGGTAAGCTATGAATGCCGGTCAGGGATTCTCATTTATAGCATCTGACTTTTTTAAAAAAGCATGTTGTCGTGGGTATGTTGTTCATCCCAAAGAATAAAATAGTGCCGTCTTTTCATTAAGAAACATGATTTATAGGGAAAACAAACAACATATTAGCCAACCATTTATCCAACCCACAAAGCTCCCACGAAGTTGCAGCTGTAGGAGACAGATACAGACACACAGAGGTTATACAGGCAGTCACAGCTGGAGAGCTAATAATAAACCCTGCGGAAAAGGCTTGGCCCTTGGATGACATCTGTCCCTTTTCACTAGGGATTACCTGTGATGAAGAGACGACACTACCCTCCCGCGAGCTTCCCTTTGAGTCCTGGGTAGAAACTACATAAAGATGGGGTGATTTTAATGCTAAAGGGATGGTGAGCTTTCTTTAAAAAAAATAGAAAATTCACAGAAGGAACGTTTAAAGGCACAATAGCATTACCATGCAAAAGCCTAATTGTCAATAGTAATTCTATATTTTGATGACTAACGAATAGAGATAGATTCAAAACACGCATTTACCACTATGAAAGATATTCTCGTTCTAAGGAACAAAAGCACTCTAGCCAGTCTGTGACGGGGCAGGTGCCAAGGATTATGCAGAATAAAGTAGTTGTTTTTGAAGGAATCTGTATTCGAGGGTGAAAACATGGAGCTTGGCACTCAAAGTGAGCTAGCTACACAGCTAATCACTTAATCACTCTGATTCCTGGTTTTTTCATTTTTATGAGATATGGATGCATTCTTCATAATGTCACTTTAAGATTAAAGAATATACGTGGGGGCCTTATGAGAGATTTGGTTTGAATGTGAAATATCCTTCATAGGCTCATGTGTTTGAACACTTGATTCTCAGCTAGTGGTACGGTTTAAGAAGCTGTGGAAACTTTAGGATATATAGCTTTTGAAAAATATTTTTTTATTTGTAACTAAAGAGATACAGACAAAGAGATGGAGAGGCAATGGGTGTGCCAGGGCCTCTAGCCGCTGCAAAGGAATTCCAGATGCATGTGCCACTTTGTGCATCTGGCTTATGTGGGTGCTGGGGAATTGAACCCAGGTCCTTAAGGCACTGGAAGCAATGCCTTAACCACTGAGCCATCTCTCCAGCCCCAGGATCTATAGCAGCTGGTTGGTCCCTGGAGGCATGGTTTGCAGTTTATAGCACTGCCTCACTTCCTTTTCTATCTCTACTTCTGGATTCTGGCTGCAGTGTGGCAGCTGGCCTTCCAAGCCTTTCCCTCAATAATGACCTAGACCCACTCAAAATGTAAGCCAAAATTAACCCTTCCTTCCTTCAGTTGCTTCTGGTTAGATACCTGTTTACAGGAAGGACAAGGTCACTAATCCAGGTATTTAATATAAGTCCTTTTAGATTCCGTATTCAGTGTAGAAATTTCATTTGTGAACTGAATAAACTTCCTAGAAAGAAGTTTCACCTTTGTTAATCATTCAAGGCTGATTGGTTAGAATTTCTGTGATTGTAGAGAGATAGGAATGTTGCAGGTACACAGCCAAATTATTTTGGGCTATCTTTTTTTTATTGTCCATAATGAGTTACATTATTTAGTGGGCCAACAATGAGTTGTTATCCCCAATTCCCCAATACCCCCCATCCCCATCCCCAATCAGCTGGATATCCTCCTCCGTGGGCCGTCTGGATCAGTCCTTGTGGCAGGGGACCCTGGATAGCCTAGTACTCAGCCCGGTCCTCCTGGCCCAAGTGTGTTGTTACTGAAGGGTGCCATGCCTCTGGATAGTCTCCCCCACCATGGCTCTCACAATCTTTCTGCCCCCCTCTTCCGCTCATCGTTGTCACAGACTCCTCACCTCTGTGTGCCACCTGGTGTCCCATAACTGTTAGAGAAATCCTTTAGGAATGAATGGACTTCTTCACTTCCAGGACCTGAAATTTAGCATCTGAGGCCTAGAACAGAGATTTTACTATTTTTTATTTTATTACTTATTTATTATTTATTCATTTATTTATTTGACAGAGAGAGAGAGAATGGGAGAATGGGCACACCAGGGCCTCTAGCCACTGTAAACAAACTCCAGATGCACGTGCCACCTTGTGCATCTGGCTTAATGTGGGTACTGGAGAACTGAGCCCAAGTCCTTAGGCTTTGCAGGCAAGTACCTTAACTGCTGAGTCATTTCTCCAACCTGATTTTCCTGTTTTGCTCTAACCCAACTACCTTGATGTTTCCACCAGTGTATTTGATGAGTGCCTCGGTTTTGTTCTATATAAAACCTTCTTGAAAGTGCTGAAACATGGTATTTGGAGTAACCTCAATTGGTATTCCCAGGCCATGGTCACTTCTATTTGACTCCAGAATAAACTATTTTTTTAATTCTATTCCCTTTGAGGTGAGAGCTGTGTTTTTTGCATCAACACATTAATTTGAAATAATAACTATCTGACAGTTAAATAATTATCTTTAATTCAAACATTTTATTTAACCTGAATAAGCCATGATTCAAAGAGAGGGCCATTTACTCAAGATGACAGGTAGATAAGATCAGATGCAGGACTGGGGGCTTTCTGACCTCAAGCCAGCTCGCTTTCTTTGGTGCCATTCTCAAAGGGATACACAGAAGCATCCTCAGCCACCCAAATTTCCCCAAATGTTTGGTCTCAGAGCATGTTCCTTATTAAAGGGGAAAGTTCAAAAATACTACTACTCATTCTATAAGATTTCATGGTAATTACATTTTAATTGATTGTTCATTTTCCTGTGATCTGACAGTTTTCTGTTTCATTATTGGATCCCCAAGTTCAGTCATGTTGGCTCTAAAGGAAGTGTTCTTTTAAAAAAGTTATTTATTTGCAAAGAGAGAGAGAGAGAAGAGAGAGAATGGGTGCTTCAGGACCTCCGGCCACTGCAAACAAACTCCAGGTGCATGCATCACTTTGTGCATCTGGTTTTACATGTGAACTGGGGAAATCAAACCAGGGTTGTTAGGCTTTGCAGGCAAGCATTTTAACCACTGAGCTGTCTTTCCAGCCCAGAAGTGATCTTTTTGTTCCTATGGTCAATCACTGGCCATAGTACTTGTAGCAGTTACTCTCTCATTGCCAAGACAGAATACCCCACAGAGACAGAGCAGCTTACAAGAGGAAAGGGATATGTTTCTGGCTTACAGTTTCATTATGGTGCAGAAAGCATGACAGGAGCAGACAGCTGGACATCACATCTCCACAGCATCAGCGAGGAAGTGGAAAGAGGGAGCTCACTGCGTGTGGCAAGCAGAACTTGACTACACCACTCCAAAGCCAGGCCCAGCAACACACTTCCTCTAGCCAGGCACCATCTCCCCAAAACTCCGCCAGTGAAGGATCAACTATGAGGCTTCATCACAACACATAGGTTATGGGAGACACTTTACCTTCAAACCACCACAGTACTATTTTGAATGATTGATTGATATTTACAGCTCTATCATCCATATGTATTGAGACCTTTAGATCTAATCACTCATCATACAGAAATGAGAAAGTACAAAAAATAGATCCTGGAGACAGGACTGAAATTAGTTCCAATTCACACAGATGAATAATCCTTGACAAAATCATCTAACCTAGCATTTCCTTCAGTAATCACCTACAGAACACATACCACCAGCAATGACAATAGACTCCAGGGCAGTATGTTCACTGGCACCAAGTTTTGTGTGACCAACTAACTGGACCCATAGATCTATGATAGCCATGTAAAAAACCTCTCATGGGAACCAATTTCATTCCATATGCTAAAAGACACCTACACCCCCACACTGCCCACCATGACACGTGACAAGTATCTTGAAGGTGGTTGGAAAAAATCATAAAGTGACTAAAAAGTGGTGGTAATGCTAATTTCTGGAAAAATCTCTGCCTAGCCTCAAAAATTACAGGAATATCGCTCTCCTTTACTAAGCTCTCTCTCCCTCATTTCGTTTATCCTATGTCTTTTCTTCACCCTCATGAATTGAGAAATTGATTTGCAAGCTAGATCCTTACTTCTCCAATCTTTGGTCATTGAGTAAATGTGTTATTGGCCAAAGAAAGGAAAGAAAGAAAGAAAACTCCATATCATTTTTCCAGGACATGTCAATAAAAATGAATCATTATTCCATTACCTTGCATAAGTCAATAGAAGCTCTTCGGTTAGAATCTAAAGCACCTGGGGATTTTAGTGGAAGGAAACTCCTGAGGAAGTTGAGCTCTAACCTTCCATTTCTCGTCTTTCTTGGGCCGGAAGACTGGGGTGATGAGAAGCTCATTTGAAAAGTTTAGCAGGTCTCATTCTCAGAGGAGGGCCTTCCTGAGGATCTCTGAGCATTTAAACCATGGGAACATCCAAATGGGTTCTTGTTACCTGCTTGTCTGTAAACCCACGACCCTCTGCCAGTCCCAGTGCTGTCCTTTGACTCTGAGAGCTAAGTCAGCTCTATCGATCAAGCTAGGACGCCTGGCTTCCATGGAGCCTCAAACAGGAAGGAGCATTAAGTCACCTGAATTACATATGCAAGAATAGAAAGATGGGTTTGTCATCCAGGCCAGCAGAGAAATGGTATATCTTCGTTGGTATATTTTAGTATATCTCTGTATATTTTGGTCAGTTTTGAAGCTTGAGAAGTGCTCCTCATTGATGTCAGACAAAGTAGACTTTATAAAAGTTTCATAGGCCTCAGCCCGAGTTCTGCTTAGACCTATGACAACTATGCAGCAGAGATTCAAGTGCCTGAGGATAACCTGTTGTCATTTAAAATGGATATGTTTAATATCCAAAGCACTTTATATCATAAACTACAACTAAATAAATACGCAATGAATAATTCCATAACATTCCTCCTATTCATCATAATGGTTCTATCACTGTCCCAATTCGCAAGCTTCCTGTGATCTATCTTTGACTCTGCTCCTTCTTATTTTAAAAAATATTTCTAGATTTATTTGCATGTGTCCGTGTGTATGATTGTGTTGGGGCCTCTTGCCACTTGTGCCAATTTTAAGTAGAAGTGGTGTGTGTCACTTGTAAAGCATAGGATTAATTGCCAGATGAAGACTGTCTAAAGGCTTCCTTTTCTTGTATGGTGACTGAAACCCCTCCAGAGAGCAGCACCACCCTCAGCCTTGGTCCCAGAATGAGCAGGAGGCTGAGGAACAACCAAACACTTGCTGTCAAGAGCACAGAGATTGTTAAGTTCTGTTGTGTTACTGTGATGTTTCCTAATCAGTTGTGTCTTTCTTCGAAGAAATAGTAAAATCTCTTTAAAAGTGATGTTTAAAAAGCAAAACCATTCCAACATGTACTCTGAGCACACTGATTCTGAATGCAAAAAGTGCTTCTCCATGAATTAAAATGTGAGATATAAAATAGACACTTCATAGAACTGCAAACACTCTTATGCTTACATATTCTAAGGTATTTCAATCTACGGGCTATCCAATAATGTTACATATGTGCTTACCTGGATTCCCCCTAAAGCTTAAATGCATCAGCATGAATGTTCTTTAGTATAAACCAGGGAAGAGGGCGTGTCATACTCTGTGCTTCTCTTCCGGTCCTACTCTAGGCCTAAGGTATTTATTGTGCATGTAATTTGTTTAAATTAAGGTCAAAGAGGTTATTGGAGGAAAGATAATTGGTAAGATATAGATCAAAATATATAGCATCAAAGTAAGTATGTATGGGTGGAAGACGAATGGCCTCAAAAACTTCTGGTAGATAGTTTTTCAGCCATCACTGTCCTTTCTCCCCCTATACTTGCTTTACATGAAAAAGAAACAAATTGGCAAGAGGGACCATGAGTAGTAGGGGACAGAGTTTAAGCCTGTGATTAATTAGACCACCCTGACAACCCCTGGTTCCAACCACTGGTTCCTTCCCTCACTGAGCTGTTGACCAAAGTGACTCATGAGATTCCAACAACAAGACAGAATTCTGTCAAAGCTCTTGAGTGCT
>PVHP010009788.1:0-49389 GCA_004024765.1 Zapus hudsonius | reverse complement strand
TCACTGTTGCCTTGCCACAATTACACATGCCCTGTAATAGTCTTTTTCCAGATTCCTGGGAAATTCTAGCCATTTAATCACAGAGCAGAAATCTGATGCTGCTCTAATTGTAGGATGGTGAATTTCAGGATCCTTCTTCTGAAGTATGGTGTTCGATGTAGAGTACCATTCGCGGTGAGTGGGAAGCCCATGTTGATTACGTCCAGTAATAAACTACCCAGTACTAGGTAGCTAATGTCCGTTACCATGCTCAATCCCTTCAGCAATCTTTCTAAGGGAGCACTTAGCAAGCTACATCAGATAGGCTCATATACCTTGTGAAGCCCAAAGAGTTTATTCAGCAAAAAGAAATTGAATCCAATTTGTCAAAATTTTACAAAAGAGCTGTATGTTCCATAAGCAACAAATGAAAATCCTCTAATTTATCTTTGTAAAAGCAAACATAGGTAGGTAGGCAGGTATGTAGTTAGATGATATATGCATAAATGATAGATAGAATGATAGATCAGAGATAGATGTTGGAATTTTATCTCTTATGGGCAATACATTTCTTTCAATAAGACTAAGCTCATACAGAATGTGACCCCTTCTCCATCCCCCTCTCTTTGTATGTGGTGCTATTATTGAGCTCATGTTCTTGCACATGCCAGGGAGGACCTCTACCACTAAGTTATCTCCTCATTGCTGGCTTTCCCTTTTATTTCAACAGGCTTTATATGGGCCCCATTTTCCTATTTAACCTTGTACATTTTTTGATTTGACATACAATTGATCCATTCATATTTGTAAGAACCTGATGCACAAGTGTTAATAATTTGCTTTGCTATTGACTATTCTAAAAAATCCAATAAAATAAATTATTGAGAAAGAGAAGTCTAAAATTGTATTTCAGCTTAGAAGACCAAACAAAGGTATGTTTCCCTCTTCTTATGCTGGTTGTAAGGTTTGATGTGACTGTAGGCAGATATAATAGCAAAAACTGTGAAGAGAGGCAGATTCTCATTCTCTAAGTATGAGACTCACTAACAAGCACTTGTTTTATCAAAGTGATCATTCTTCTGTGTTAGTGGAGCTCCTTCTTCTCACACATGTCACAAAATATAATTTGAACAGTATTACAAAGCATGAAAATGATGAATATTGTTCAGTTAATCTTATCTAGATAAATATTCAACATGTATTGTGACTAGTCATGGCATAAACCCTTGGACCTGCTTTTCAGCTCTCAGTTTTCTTTGAGTCACTGAAAAATAAAAAAAAAAATTCTTGACAAGATGGTGTGGATTTGGCAGAAAAAAATAAAAGTTTATTCAATGTGTAATACAAGCCATTGACGATTGGGCTCACCTGAAGCCAATACTTTTCTGAAATCAATTATAAATATTTATAATTATAAGTATAGCTATTTACAAATTTTCAACAAAGACCAGATAAAGATACTAGTAATATACTACCCCCTGTAATTATGTTTTGAATTATGTATTAAATTTAAATATTTATAGAGCTTTTGCAGTTTAAAGAAACAAGATCTATGCTTGGATTTATCAAAACTGCCAGAAAGCTTGATTTGCCATTGCGTCATTAAGTCCTGCTAGCTACTAGAAAAAAAGTGATGATTTATTATAGCAAGTCTCTAAAAATCAACACAGTTCCTTAAGTTGAATAAATGTATTTTTTTAATGTAGTATAGTTACAGGCTGGGATAAAAACTGTGGGACCCTGCTAAGAGGCACAGATGATATAGGATTATTTGCTGAGACTGGCGGGCATCCCACTGTCTCCTTCTGTTAAAGGAAATTGAGGCGAGGCTGAGAACCCGATTATCTCAAGCGTATCCTGGACTCTCCAGCCCTACAGGCAGGCCACAGTGAGCCCTGAGACAAGCAGGCAATTCAAGGGCTAAACTCACTCCAGCTGTAATAACAAACCTGGACAATAAGGTTACAGCTCCTCTGCAGCCATCACCATTCTATACATGTCTAGAGTCACGTAGAAAGCCCCCCCACTTATCTATGCAAACTAGGCATCCACAGGGTACCGGCCCCTGCCAATCAACTCATGAGATGTCCACAGACTACCCTGCCCCTACAAATCCCCCACCTCTGCCTTTTCCTCTATATAAACAACTTTTATCTATAAAATAAATGAGAGCTGTCCACTGCCACATTCTCCCGGGTAGCTATGCCCCTCGGCCAGCTGCCATCCCAAGGACGCTGTCCACCCAGCTCCATGGATGAACCCGAGTGTTCTTGCCACAGCTTCCAGGGAAAGGAAGACTTGCATTGATGGCCCCACAGTGAATCCCATTATCCCCACTGAGGTAGGTCCTCAGTCAAATGAGGGTGGGATGGAGACAAAAGAAGATATCCCAATGGGAATAGGATCAATTTGCAGTATATCCATATATTAAAGTTACCAATAAAACTATTTTTATAAAAGAATAATATAAATTAACAGAAACAAAGACAGATAATAAAGTGACATACGAGGCCACTGACAGTTATTGGACTCTTCATTTACATATCCAGAACTTTCTCTCAGCTGCTGAAGGGTTAGAAGTCATATATGATGATGAACACAATGTCCAGGCACAGAGCCCTGCCTTTGTGATTCACCTGCCTGCACATTCTGTTTCGGTGTCTCACTAAATACGAATAGTCGTAGGATTTATTATCTTCATTGCAGATAAGAAAGTGAGGTCCAAGGAGGGGAAGGGACAGGCTGAGATGGTGCAAAAAACATAAAATTTTCTCTATGAAATGACAGTCCTTTAACTTGAGTATAATTTTTAGAATACATTTTTACATAGCAACTGTTTTAAGGGACAATACATATAAAATATCTTGCACTAAATTTCCTAAATTTATTTGGACACTGGAAAAAGTGAGGGTAATGAAAGCAAAGCTCAAAGGCATTGTTTGTTAATGTAACTTTTCTTTTAATTATAAAGCAGCCTTGAGGGTTACTGTCCACAGCTCCTAGGGCATCACATTTACCAGAAATCAACTATTTCATCAATTATAAATCCTGTTAGCTACTACCAGATTTATGTAAAGCTGGCATAACTTTTTAAAAATCCTTCTATGCTGCTATGTGAGTGTATTATTTGAAAATATTTTGTTTTCTTATTTGAAAGAAAAGAGAGATGATGTACTTCTGAATACTACCTTCTGTGTGTGTAAACACAAAGATGCTTTCATCCCCCAGCAGTCTCTCTGCCTCACTCTTTCTTAGGTAGCTATTTGATCAACTGGCAATAGAAGCATGCCAACCTTTACTTAGCTGGCAGCCCTGCAAGGTGCTGTTCAAATGTAGACCGAGCACGACCAAGCACAATGAAGAAACAAGAGCACAGTGAGAATAGGAAACATGTAACTTCAGGGACCCTGGGCAAAATAGGACATTCCTAATGTTTCGCTTGTGGAATTTAACAGAAGCAATCAACCTACTTTACTGCTTTTATATGCTCCAGTTCCAAAAGCAACAGACATATTAATTTATCAAATGATGTATTAATGTATAAAAACTAAATATTGCATTAATTCAATAAGCTGAAGCATGACCATTGTAAATAAATATTGGGAATTCATCAAAATCTCTACTCTTCAATAAAAGAGAGCAGGAAAATTCAATAAAACTCAGTCTCAATTAGTTAATACAATATTAGATATTTATTTTAAAGCACAAGTTAATTTATGGTCAAACAGATAAATTTATATTTGGCTTCATTTACACTAGTTACAACATATTAAATAAAATGAACTTTTCTTGTGATGAAATTGACAGGTCAGAGTCAATGACATGGAAGATAAAAAACGATAAAGAGCAGGGCATGGTGGTGCATGCCTTTAATCCCAGCACTTGGAGGCAGAGGTTGGAGAATCTCAGTAATTCTGAGTCCTCCCTGAGACTGCATAGTGAATTCCAGGTCAGCCTGGGCTAGAGAGGACCCTACCTTGAAAAACCTAAAAACAAAAACAAATTTTTTGTCTCTGAACAACACTATATGTTCTCATTTCCAAAAACATTAAATAATTAAAGCAAGAACTTAGTTAAGATCTACAAATTAGGGCTGGAGAGATGGCTCAGCAGTTAAGGCACTTGCCTCCAGTGCCTAAGGCCCCGGGTTCAATTCCCCAGGACCCACATAAGCCAGACACACAAAGTGGTGGCCCTGGTACATATTCTCTCTCTCTCTCTCTCTCTCTCTTTTTCTCCTTGAAAATGAATAAATAAAATATTAAAAAAGAAAACAAATAAAAAAAAGATTTACAAAATAACCAAATAAAAGTATTTTGTTCTATAACATGATAGCTATGATTTAGTATCTATACTGAAAATAGGAAAAAAAGTTTTCTTCAAATACATGAGATTTTTATGCAAGAGTGGATACATAAGTACAGAAAGAAGAGAAAGAAAGGTATGCATGTATTAATTAATATGCTCCTTTCTCAGTAAATATATATTATAAATGCATCTTTTTTCAGATGTTCTATATCTTCTTAACTCTATTGTTAGATTATTCTTACTATTGGAAAAAATCATGTAAGAAATATTACTTAAGAATCCTTAATCAAAAAAGAAAAGAATCCATAATCATACAACTCTGAATATTTTCCTAGGTTTCTGAAAGCATAATTACTGCTCTGTGGACATGAACTACTCTAATTGTTTTGATATTTATCATTAAAATATTTTAGTAACTTTCTTATCAGTCAATTCTGAAAACAGCTGCAAGACTGAAAGTTCATAAAAGCACAAAGAAAGAGGTCTTTACTATTTTGCTGGACTTTGGGTGGTCTCTGGTAACAGGCAAATGCTTTATTCTCAACTTTATGACACATAATCTTTCCTCAGCTGCCGCTCTAGTCACCTCAAATCCATACTGCCTGTCCTCACATCTTCTATCTCCTCTGCTTCATTTCTTACAACTGGACATTGTACCTGCTTCTGCCTGTGGAATAAACAATGTATGATCTCAGGATTCACAATTTAGGTAAAATGCTATCAGCATAGACAGGCCTTCCTACTGAAAGTAGTGTTAATTATATTGTTACATCACAAGTGTCCTTGAATTCTATATTTATAAATTATAGTCTACTCACTCTTTCAAGAATTAATGTTAAATCAATCTTACTTCTATTATTATTAATATTTTGCATATTTTAATGAGAATTTTAAAATTTTTAATAGTTTCATTGTCTTTCCATTATTCTTTCCATTTTTCATGCTACAGAAGTCCTTCTCTAACCTGAAAAAATTACTGTTATTCAGCAAAATTAAGATCACCTGAAGAATTTGCATTCTAAAGATTATTTATAGCATAAAGGGCTTAATTTTTAAAATAATAATTTGTAAATTCCTGAATAATTAATGAAGAAATAATTTATTTGATTTTCTTCATTTCTAGCTCTCTTTCTCTCCCCTTTATTTTCTTTCCACATTTTTTGTAGGTGTGCAGCATTTTGAGGTTGTGCATGCATGTGAGTGAAGGCCAGAAGTTGACAGAGGGTATCATCCTCCCTCACTCTCCATTTTATTTAGTAAATCCAGGTCTCTCATAAGAATCTAGAGCACAACATTGTGGCTAGTCCCTGCTTCCTGCGCACTGAAATTACAGTCAGTCCATCATGCCCACCTTGCATTTATATGAGTGCTGGGATCCAAACACTTGTCCTCACACTTGCACAGCAAAAGCTTTATCCACTGAGACATATCCTCAGCCCTCCAGTAAACTTTCAAGTTACTGTTTGCATTTGAAAAAATTTCATTGATATTTTGGTCAGCTTTATACTAAACCAAATAGACTTTTATTTGAGAACTGACTTTTATGTTGTATTTTCTTTATATCACCAAAAATGAAAACATTTTCCCCCTTAAATGCCTTATTTTCTATGTACAGTTAAATAATGACTTGCGTAAATTTATGTTTCTACTACTGGGTTAATATCCTTTTAATAATGTCTAATAGGTCAAGCAGGATGATCATCTAAAATACATCTGCACACAAAGAGAACTGAAAAATCAAATGGAAAAGTTAGAATTATTCTATGAATGAAATGGTAAGGGAAAAATAGGTATCTGTCCTAACCAATGAAAGGATAGACTGAAGCCCATTTTATTCTCATTAAACAGATGCACACAAACTTTATATGAAAAACATAAGCACAGAATAAAAGAAATGTATACTACACATATGTACGTGTTATTGCTAACTTGGACTTCTGGGTGCGCTCTTGTGTAAAGCCTCTCTAGTTTCACCCATGCCATTGAGCAAGTGGCCTTCAAAGTGCCAGTTTTGAGATTTGCATGCTGATGTTTGCAATGCTTAGGTTTCATTGTGAACTTGATGGATTTAAAAATCACCAAAGAGACACACGTAGCTGTGTCCCTGTGAAGGTGTTTTTGTAGAGTTTAAGAAAGTAGACCACAGCTCATGAAATAATATGGCCTATTTTACTGTACATTGAATGATGATAATGTTTTAATATCCAAGCCATTAAGATATATCTATTACAAAATAATATCTACATGATAGAATCATGGCTTCCTTTCATGATGCCATTTTATTCTTTTATATCATTATTTAAATGATCAACTCTATTTTCACAGTAATAATGAATCCCACCAACACTTCAATGTTTTTACTCTCAAAATTATTAAGAAACCAAATTCAAAAAATCCTTTGGTTTCTGATACCTAGTTAAGGTAGTCTTTTCAGGGCTGTAGCTTACTTCTCTACTATGTGCCTACCATTCAGTGAGAGTTCTACAAAGCAGGATCATGGCTAAACTGATCCATTGCTTCATGCCCTCAAAGAATATATGATATGTTGTAAATACTACAGAATTGTTGACCAAAAGTGATGCATAGAGTGAGGAGCCATGTGCACATACCAAAACCATATGGTGTGTCCCAAAACCTTTAGATGAAGCAATATTAACAGATTTTTAGGTTAAATTTAGATGAAACAATTTTAGCATGCATATTCAGCTCCTTTTCGCTCCTTGTAGAACTGTTCAGATTTCAGGTTCTCTAGTTCTAGCCCATTTTGCATCATCTTTGCACATATCACTTATTACTAAGAGCAAGGTTTTGATCTCCTGAACCTAGATAATCCTAACATTCTCTGCAGTTTTCAACTGTTTGTATTAGTATGGAATTGTTATTGTTGTATCTACCAATTAAGATTATTTCCCCATGCTATGACTAAAGACTCTGTGGCTCTCTGCTCGCTCCTGGAATCTATTTTCAGTACTTGCACATTTTAACTGTGATGTGCCCAGGTGTAGAAGAGTTTGTTTGATTCCTTACTGCTGAGTGGTGACTGCCATAGGTCACAGCCCTGCTTTCAATGGATGGATAGTGCAGAGCACCAATGGCTAACGCTAGCAGATAACCTCCATAATTTTCTAAGTTGTGTTTCTCCTTGGTAACTGCATTTTCTGGAATATTCATTCAATCAATATAAATGCAACTCTAGTACAAGGAAGTTAAAATATTGCCCTCAAAAATGGTAAATGTCAGAGGGTGGGAGAAAAGGTTCAGTATTTAAAAGTATTTGCTTGTAAAAATGATTAAGGTTATAATAAGACACAGGACAGATGGGATGCATTCATTTGCAAACACCCTTTAAATCTGATCTTCAGGTCTAGAACCAGGTTTTATTAATCATTAAAAGTCTCTAAATTCTGGAAGGGCCTCTCCTGTAATAAATAAATAAATAATAACTAAAAGGTCTTCTAATGCATTTAAAGAATTCACCAGTAGTTTAGATCTCTGTAGTAATTCACCCCAGTTACAGATGATAAATCTTTATAACAATTTTCTTGGCTTCTGAGGTCAATGTATGAAATGTCAGAAAGTTTCAGGAGAATCATGTTGGTAGTAAAGCCATTGCTCTATTTTCCTTCTCTAACACTATATTAGTTAAAGTAACTCAGATAAGTTGCCATGTTAGTCTTCTGTAGAGAATGGAATTCATAAATGTTTTAGAGTCAAATCTAACACTAAGTACATATACTCCTGATAGTAATTGTTTTAATTACCTGAACACAAATCAGAAAATTTTCAAAAAAGTCTATAATGATGGTCTTGAATATATTAATTTTTCTCTTTAAATAAGAAATGAGTTTACTGATGAACTTCTACTAGATAAAAAGCAATTTCAGATGTCAAATATTCATTTGTCATAAAAGCAAGGACTCATGTGGATCATGAGGAAAAAACCGGAATTATTAGTAAATAATAAACTGTTCTACAACAAATTTAATTGCTTTCTTTTGTAGTCAACTTTCTCTGTTGCTGCACAGAAAGAAACAAGCAAAAGCAGCTTATTGAGGAATGGGTTTACTTGGCTTAAGGACTCAAGGGGAGACTCCATCCTGCCAGGGAAAATGATGGCATGAGCAGAGGGGTGGACATCACCTCCACCACAGCACTGCAAAAAATGGCAAGAAGGTGTGCAAAACACTGGCTAGGAAGATAGCTTATCACACCAGAATCCAGCCCCAAACAACACAGCTCTAGTGAGTCACCTGAGGATCTATCAATCAGAAGACATTCATTTGTTTGCAGGGGACACCTGGATCAAACCGTGACACTTTCATTACCTTCTTTCCTTGGAGTAGGTTTGTATAACTGTGAGGATAACTATATGTGTCATATAAAAATACTTCTAAATGGGTGTTGAAGAGATTTCTCAGTGGTTAAGGTGCTTGCCTGCAAAGCCCAAAGACATGGGTGAGTCCCCAGTACCTACGTAAAGCCAGAAGCACAAGATGCTGCATGGGTCTGGAGTTCTTTGCAATGGCTAGTGTCCCTGGTGCTTCCCATTCTCTCTCTCTCTCTCTCTCTCTCTCTCTCTCTCTCTCTCTCTCTCTCTAATGAATGAATAAATAAATAAATAAATAAATAAATAAATAAATAAATAAATGATATTCTGGGCCCACTGGGTCAGATCTTTATTAAAAACACTTCTAAATGTACAATTATTTTAATAAACTTAAATCTCCTCCCAGTTTTCTATTTTGTGTGAATGCTTTTACACATTTATTTAATTCACAGCAATTTTATAAACAATAATAGAAAAATAATCAACCAAAAATTTTACATGGAAAACTGACCCTCTGTGAGATGTGAATGCGTCCATAGTCAGCAATAGATAAAGACAAATCCTGAGCCAGCAGTTAAGCGACCACCGTGTCGTGGAAGAGGACACTTGTTAGATCAACATTCACCTGGTGGCTGTGTTTGTCACTTTTCAGCTCTGTGACTTTGGTGATTGGAGCACAGTGGGGTTGGTTAAATTGATAAGTCTGTATTGTCTTTAAAAGCAAGTCAAACTGTCTCTCCAGGTCTCATGAACCAGAATAAATTTTCTGCCTATTTTCATAATTGTTATCCTTGTTTTGCAAAGCTATTTATATTTTCTATAAAATTGTGAATTACACATGTTCATTTGCATTATGTAGAAAAGAACTATAATGCTTTTTAAAAAGTCATTTCTCAGAATTTTAATTTTACAATTTTGGTAGGGCTTTGCTCAAGTAAATGTTTGAATAAATAAGGGCCATATTTCAAGTTTATGCGTCTGCCAGTAGGTCATTATAAGCGCCACATAATTTGTTCCTTGCTGACTGTGGCTACACTTTGCCTCAGCATTTCCCAACTGGTAAGGCTCCAGTGGGCAACGTTTTCTTAATAGAAAGCCACAAGATATAGAAAGTGCACAAGAATTAAGCCACTACTTGGCAAGTTAACCTAGGGTTGACACTCCACTGTTAATGTCATGATTTATTATAATTAAGTCACTAGCAAGCTTCCATCAAGAACATTATTCACAAGGGAATAGATGTCAGGAAGCATGAATAATTATCAGTAATTTCTTGTCTACCTCAGAAATACAAATTGGAAGAAAAAGTTAAAACTGCATTCCATGAGACAATGTCATGTACAATATGTTATAGAAGGAACAAAATGCTATCAGAATAATTGAGTTCAGCAACATTTTAAAATAGAATATTAGTACGATATACCCCAATGAAATTTAAATTGAAAAAACTAGTATCAACATTGCTACTCAATTTTAGTACTAATTTTAATATCATTTATAATGGCCTCAAAATAATGTTTAATTAAACATGTACATGACTTATACATTGAAAACTTGAAAATGAAAGAATAGCATCTTAAATGGAGAAATATTCTATATATGTATTAATTGGGAAATTCATTTTAAAAGCCTAATCTTTCCAAAATTATTCTATTGGCTCTATGAAACCCTGTCATATCTTCAGGTTGGCTGGGCATAATAATGTTGAGCAGTGGTGGTCCAAAGACCTTCGGAAGCTGGGTCAGGATGCTCTCCTGAATCCAGTAGTTCTAAATCAGCCAGGATATCCATTCTCTTTGGGATCCCATGTTGAGTTCTTCGGTCTTCTGCCATGCGTGGAAATGTCAGGATCTGGAATGACGAGAGCAGGGCTTCTGTCCTCCAGGATTTTACCCAGAGGTAACCTTTTAGCTTTTGCAATCAGCTGAGAAGGCTGTCTTCTTGGCTCCAGTGTGATGAATCTATAACACCATTTGATATAGTGACGGATATTGGCCCAATTCCCTAGGGGGGCATAGATTCCTTGTTTTATCAATCTTAAGGGAGCCCCATTGGTGGAAGAAGAATCTGGCTCACTTCTATAACTTGAGACAAAGAAACATTGTTAAACAGCTAGCATTATCAATCATAGCAAGCATAAACTTACAGAATTCCAAATTATCTTTACATTTTAGGGCTGGTCTCTAGATTTGTCTTAAGTATTTCTTTTTCTGGTAGGGCTTTATCAATCATTTTCAGACTTGAGATTTAAGCCTGATTTTGTAATGATATTTTAATCATTACAGTTTTGTTTCTAGTCTTTATAAAACATGGCCAATTTATAATGTAAATTATATTTGATCTAACATTTTCATAACCTTTTCCAATTTTAGTGACACAGAGTAAACATTTCTATTGTAATAAAAACATAACAAGGAGAGATTGGGTTAATGCAGATCAATAATTATTGGGTAAACATAACCAAATTAACAAAGTAAACAGTGGCTAATCAAGGCCAGGCAGAGGCAGAAGAAGGTACAAGTTAATGTAAGAGCTAAGGATTGTAAGCCTTATCAGACAGGGAGCCTCTTAGTCTGAATCTTTATTGATGTTTATTATTCTCTGGTTATATTCTCTTACTGGGGGGTTTAAGACCATGCAATCATCCAAAATTAACTGTGTATTATACTTTAGAGGTCAGTGAAGGTTCCATGGAATAGACTCTTAGGGACCTGAGAAGAGCTCTGTGACTCATCATGGGGTCAACTCCTAGGATAAGTCAAGGCCATGCTGACCATGTGGCCTTCCCTTTTCTGGGAAGACTGGAGGAACAGTTTCCTCTGATATGACTCTCCTGTTGCAAATACACTGACTACGGAATCCATCCATATCCTCCCTGATCAAGAAGTCGGGTAACTTACTTCTATCTAGAAGCTAGAAATGTCCCTTCATCTCCTGTGGCTTTTGACCTGGGAGCGGGAACCAAAATATTGGTCATCCTTTTTAACTCCAATGTTTCCAATTGACTTTGACTCTTACATATGGTTATTAGCCACTGGGAGAGATTCTATGTCTGATTAGCAAAAGGAATTAAAGCAGTATAGAAAATATCTGATTAACAGAACAGATCTGGTTACAGAATGACAAAAAAGTTTAAAATCATTATGATTAACATTTAAGTTTAGTTGTCAGATGACAGTGAAATCATATCTGGACATAGGAAGCAAAAGCTTTTATCTTCAGTTATAAGTAGAGGTAGAACATGTTAGCAGCCCTGGAAACAATATTTTACCTATAACTTTAAATCCATTCAGTTTATCCAGAAATCACGTCATTAACAGACAAAACAACATAAAACTTGACATTTGTCTTTGAAAACATCTTTGGCTAGCCTTACACTTATATAGGTACCAATTAACTTGAAAAATCTGGAAACAGAACAGGAGAGTTTAAGTTCACTTTAGGCAATGAAGATCATTTGAACATGAGGCTGTATTCTAAAGCATGGAACATATTTAAGTATCAAAACATTTATAAGCAATGAACTGAAGATCCCAGCAAGAGATAATTACTTAAGTAAAACTTTGACTGACACTATTTAATTACACACAGATTAAGAATAGAGCAAAACCCAGGTTTTGTCAAACTAAACCAGCATGATTTTAACATACGTTTGAGACATTTGACAGACATAAAGTAATTTTGTAAACAAGTATATAACTATTAAATCGTTTTTATAACTTAAAGCAATTTTATTATTGTTAGAATTTATGAAATTCATATAAATTATACTGTCATTATTTGTACCTAGCAGTTTTCTTAGGCATGAGGAGTTTTCTCAGTTCTCCTAAGAACAAAGACATAATGACTAAACCATTTTTATAAGAACTAGATGATAAACGCAGTGAAAATAATCATCTGGCAGAAACAGCATGAGTAAGTCAGTAACCACCTCCTTGTTACAGTGTTTTAGACCTAATAGCCTTATAACAAAAAAATAAAATAATAATGAGTAAAACTTAATTTTATGGTTCCGTTTTTCAGTACTCAAAAGATTGACAGAGGAACAAAGATAACTTGGTTGAGAATTTTATGGTGTTTTTTACAATTGTTATCATGAACAGATTAACATCAATAAGTAGAAGTTTTAATATTAATATTTAAGGCATGGGGACATAAATTTATAACCTGAATCTTGGGCAAGCTTATAGCCCCAAAAGAATCTATAATCTGATTAAAAACTTTGATTGTTTATTTATTTTGTTCCTTTGTCCAGTAAAAGTTTTATCTGACAGAGGTGACTTCAGGTGACAAAAAGCGAGAGGGAAAGTATATACCTTCAATTTTTTTTAAATATTTTATTTATTCATTTTCAAGGAGAGAGAGAGAGAGAGAGAGAGAGAGAGAGAGAGAGAAAATGCACCAGGGCCACCACCTTGTGGGTCTGGCTTATGTGGGTACTGGGGAATTGAACCCAGGGCCTTAGGCACTAGAGGCAAGTGCCTTAACCACTGAGCCATCTCTCCAGCCCTACCTTCAATTTTTTGATTTGTTCTTTCCTGAATATCATATCTATATATTTTACCTTAAAATTTATGTAACCATTATTTAACAATCTCTTTTTATCCATCAAAATATCCAACATTTTTTAAAATATTTTATTTATTCATTTTCAATCAGAGAGGAGAGAGAGAGACAGAGAGACAAGAGAGACAGAGACAGAGAACCAGGGCCACCACCTTGTGGGTCTGGCTTATGTGGGTCCTGGGGAATTGAGCCCGGGGCCTTCGGCACTGGAGGCAAGTGCCTTAACCGCTGAGCCATCTCTCCAGCCCAAAATATCCAACATTTAAAAGGTTTTTTAAGTCTTTTAATTAGTATGTCTCATTATAACTAAGAGCAAAACTTTCATTAAAATGCAAATCACAAGTTGGTCCCATTTCCTTATATTATTTCATATATTTTATCTCCAATTCATTGAGGACCCTCCACAGTGGTGTTATGAATATATCAGTCAACCTCTGTATGAAAGACAATGTCTTATGATATTTTTACCATTAAGAAGCCTTTTGAAATAACCTTTTACAAAAGAGTAGAACAAACTTGATTTTAAAAAATGTTTATCTAGAACATATACATAGACTATAATTTACTTCTCTTTGCTACCTCTTGTCTTTTAAGTTTTCTGAAACATAAATCTAAAATAAGTATACCTATTTCAATTATGCATTCTAGGACTGGGGAAATCACCACAGGATGAGTTCAGGGGCCAATTTCACCCACCATTAGTTGAACGTTTGCTAAGACTCCATTGATCACCTGATCTCCCAAAGCAAGATGCTGCTTGGGGTTCCATGGAATCAATGTTAATTCGGAGCCAGTGAAAGGTCTGATTATGTCTTTTCCCCAATGTACAGATAATCAAGCAAAAGGACATAGTCCCTCTGAGGAAAGCTAGGAATAAACTTAACATTGAAACATTTGGAGGTTTCAGGAGGGTCCTTCCTTAAGAGGACCTGGCCAGTCTTTCATTCAAGGGGCTCTGGATCTGTAAACTGCCTCAAGTCCAGAAATACTATGTTATTATAGTGGATAGAAATCTTCATTCCTTTGTTCTGGAACTTTTCTTCATAAACAGATGAGCAGGAACTTAGTCTTCTTATCTATTTTACATCTGGAAACTCCATGATTGATCAGCTAGTACCAAAAGTCTACATGAGTCATGCCATCATGAGCATGGTTTTGCCTATACTGTCCATTACAGTAAACATTTTCATTTCACCTTCAGCAATTCAGTGCAGCCACTCTGCCCCTAAGATACGGTTAGACCCACTGAATCCAATTCACCTAATGCTAGATCTGCATCTCCCAATATAATGTCTTTGCACATAACAACAAATGCTGCTTCACCCCTCACAGATCTGATTCTTATATTCTTTGTGAAGGGCACATCTTCTGAACATTGTTAGGAAAAAGATACGATTAAAGGATGAATCCACTCTAGCATTCCAAGTTCTCTAAGCCTTTTAATCCCTTCATCAACATTAACCCAAGGGATATCTGACAGCTGGAGCTCATTCACAGTGGACCATCTTTGGATCCATACATCGGTCAACCAATTAAATAAACTTTCGGTGCCACTTCTAACTGCACAAGCTGCAGGGTTAAATCTACAATAACTAGTCAGTGGGTCCATTTCAATACATTCATACTGATCCAATCTTATATTTCTTCCCCCATTATCCCAAACCCTTAGACTCTATTCCCATACATATTCCCCATGTTTCTGCTTATATAAGTCAGTCCCAATCCAGCACTAAAGGCCTAAAGGCTTCCTGGGGAGCTGCAGGTCTTTACTCCTGGCTGGAAGACTAAAGAAGCCTCTTTTCAATGCCAATGAAGAGATGCACCACCAGCTCCAGCAGCCAGGCAGGCAGGCAGGCAGGGGAAAAGAGATTTCCTTCCCCTTTATATAGCTGTAGAGTGGGGTCTTACAACCCTTCCCAGACTTGATTTACTGAGTCTCTGGAATTTCCTTCCTGAACTGCCCTCCAATGAAAGGATGTCATTGAGCCTCCTAACATCCTGCCCCCTACCGAGAGAGCCACCTCTCAGTAAACAACCTCAGAGACCCACCCAAGATTAGTAATAGGTCAAATGGACAACAAAACTTACCCATCACAAGTCTCTATCCCTTTCCATATCTACATTATCTACATATTTATTTTCTAATGCTGAAAATTGCCATTATAATCATATAAAATTTGATATCAAAACCAAAGAAGTATAAAGGTCAAATAATCACATGAAAAGATAATTCAAGTTCTTTATATCAGCAAAGTCCAAATGGAGAGCACAGTATGATAGTTCTGCAGTCATTTAAATATATTTAGAAGAATCATGCTATAATGAGTTGGCAATAATGTAGAACATTAATACATACAGGGTGCTGTATACATGGCTGTGTGTACTTGTTGATTGTAAATATCATGGACCATGTACACAAGGCTACGCATTGAAACAACCACTTTGGAGAGTTTGAATTTTCTTCAAACACTGTTGCTTATAAATTAAGTTGGCAATACTGAGAGAGAAAAATCTTATGAAGATATGGTGTGGATAATGGACCTATTCTATATTGGAGTGAGAGGGGGCAGAAGATGGTTATATATCTCCCTACACTTAATAATTAGATTTAGACACAAAATAAGTATGTATTGTTAATTTCATTTTATTTAATATTTAGAGTACACAGACAGAGATTGCTCCTCTCTGTCACACCCAACTGCTATCCTCACAGACCAGGGACCTCATCCCCAGCACACTGCAGGGCCCAAGCATGTTCCCTTGAGTTGAACTCTAGTTGAGTACTAGAGTTGAAGCCATTTTCAATTCAAAAATGTTTGAAAAATAAACACTCCACTCTTGTAGACATTGAAAGTAGCAGTTCATCCAAATCATCTCTGCCTTAGAAAGTAACTCACAATATGTCTGGTCATTGTATTAGAATAGTTTTATTATCTTTCTCTGTTTGGAGGCAGGCATTCAATGTGTCTATGGCCCAAATGCAATCAATTCCCTGCCATGGTGTATTCTTCCATGTATAGTTTCCAAGAAAAAAAACTGATGTATGTAAATAATCTCATTTGGTTTGCAAATATGACAAATGTTGCAAGGTTTTCTGATCATGAAGTACTGAAGTGCTAATGAGGCAGTTAGTGAAAGATGGTTTCAATGTGAGAAATATTTTATCACTCTACCTTCAAATTTTGGACATTTTGTTGTATGCTTTGAAATAAGAAGCTCTTGTTGGTATAGTGACTCACAAGGGATATTAATTGTTATCCCTGGCAGTGGATAATTCTGATTTTTTTCTGAATATTCATTCTTCTGCTTATTATTATCTTTAAGTCACTTGAACCACAGATTCTTGAATCAGATGCTATAGTGCATTCACTGTAGTATGAAAATGTAAGGATTTTGTCTTTTGTTTTCCTGAAAAATTATCAGATTCAGAGATTAACCCTAAATAACATTCTCACATATTGTTCTCATTTTTATAAATTCCTATGACCAAAGATATAAAGCCCATTTTTTACTAATAAAGGATTTAAAAACATGTTGGAATAATTAAAAAGTTATATTACCAAAAAGAGTAACAAATTACCAGGTAATCTCATTTACCTTTCTAAAGTGGGCTGCATGTTCCCGAAATAATAGATTACGATGTCCACAATGACTTTCCTCTTAACCTACTTCTGTCACCAAGTAGCTGATTTAGAGCACAAAGTGATTGACGACTTTCTTCAGCACCAAGCATCTTTGCTCTTCCCAGGCCTTCCAAATAATGAGTAGAGCTCCTGTGTGCATAGTCTAACATAAGGAAAGGATTAAATAATTTAAAAAATATTTGGGAATGTGTGGAGAAGAATAAGTGATGGCAAATGAGGAAGGAAGTGGCATGACACTTTCAGAAAGATGAAGTTTATACAACCTTTAAGAGATACCACTTGGGTGGCTACAACATATAGTATGAAGATAATACTCTTTTCTAAGGAAAAATAGTCCCCAAACACGCTTTATAATACTTCTCTTTTATGTAGGCAAAATTCCCTATTGGATAAAACATGAAATTACTCTCATAATTACACTATGCTGGAGGGTGATGCAATTAGTTTAAGTCTACACCAGTGATCAATGGACTTTTTTTCCCCTTTTGGAGAATTCAAGCAGTGCTAATCCATTTCCTGTGCTATTGGGTGACACATCTTAGACTTCTTGGAATTACTTGACCTTGATAAATGAAGTTAGTAAAGCTTGAAAGAAAAATAAATATTCTACAACAAGCAAAGTGACAACTCATGAAGGTTTAAAAGTGCAGTTTCCCAAGTGAAATTTAAGCATACACCAATAAACCAATACCTTCCTTAGCTGTAGGAATTTCTTTTCCAATAAAATATGATTCTGAAGGAATTTTTAGAAATTCCTTTTCAAATTAGTTCTGGATATTTCAAGAGAGTACACACCTCACTGAAATAGAAAAATAAAAACTACCTTTTCCTTAATTTTACAATTTCATTAAACTATTTGATTTTTATTTTATAATGTATCTTTATTTTTTTAAAAAAGTACTTTGATTTAATATATATTATAATTGTAATATAAATTTATATTTTGCATAAGTGTGAGTGCTTGCCTAGTTTTTATACCAGAAAACATGGGCTGATGACATATATTATTATTCAGAAAGGAAATCTTGTAAGAAACTCTACAATTGTATGTAATCTCATCTACTAAAATTGGGCAGAGCCTAGGATTTATGAAATTTAGATTGGAATTCATATGAGTCAAGTGCCACTGAAGAATATGTTAGAAACCACCTTGTCTTCAATATCAGAGGCAGGTTTCAAAAGGCTGCAAGTGAAAGGGAGACTTAAAGCCATAATGAGTCACCCTGTTAAACTCATTTCTGTGGTATGTTTGTGGTATGTGAAAAACTGTGTATTTGAGGTATATGTATGTGAAACATTATTGGGAGAAAACTATAGAAATTTCAACTAGTCTAGATGTTATATACTAATAACAGTGCTTTGTATCTGAAAAATATTATGGATATGTAAAAGAAAGTCCTTAAGATTTGAAAATCATAGAGGATTTGGTTAGCATTCACAATGTACTGGGTCTAATCCCAAACCATATTAAAAATCACTTGTGTATGGTCCAGGCAAATGTGGATAATCTATATGTTTATTCAATTTAAAAAGATGAATGTCTAGTGTGCTTAACAAAACACATTCTTGAGCCTATTATTTGGTGTATCACACTAACCTATTTCTTCATAAATTAGACAATTCAGGTTTAACTTTCATTTGACCTCCAAATTAATTTCTCTATTTGAATAAAATGTGTCACATGGATCAAGGCTGAGATGGTATCATGAAGAATAAATTATTAGCACAACTTTTGCACTTGATATTTAAAATAAAGGAAACGAACAAGTAACAGCTAAACCACATTTATTCATTTTTATTCTATACTTCTTAGCACAAACTTTTCACTTTGGAGTCCATTCTCTACATCAGATCAAGAAGTAAGGAAAGGATTTAAATTCTGAGAGATCCAATATAGAATGTGTGGCCTGACTTCATTGGGAGGTTGAGGCTAGCTATAAAACCTCACTCAGAGATACTCTGAAGAGAAATGCAATCCAGAGACCATGGATACTCCCAAGGACCAGGTAACATATTAAGAAGGCAGGTGTCTACTGCATATGTAAGAAGGAAAGACGAGAAGAACACATCCTACATAGACTAGGCAGCAATAGCACACAATAACTTAACAGCTAAATCCTGAAGAGTGTCCACCATTACAAACCCCAGCTTGAGCTCTGACCTCCCACACATTCGTGTACTTGTTAAAACATTCTTTCCCTAGCTTAGTTCCCCTTACCAATTGGTGAAAATTGTGAAGTCCTTCAAGTTTGAGCCCTATGTTGTGGTGGACACCACTCCCTGTATCACATGGTGTTCTTGTCTGAAACTATGAGCTTTGCTCTGTTGCAGACCTGGATCTCTTCTTTTTAGTCTCTTCACCTGAACTATGAGCTCATCTAGATTGCAGCCATAATTGTTCAATCTTTATTTACTGAGTGTATATTGATCAGTGCCCTCAGAATATCACAAAAAGCAATAGCATAAGAAGAAAATTCCATGATGTAGATGAGCTCTGCACAAAAAATTTCAAGTGACTTACATACTTAAGACTAGATAAGTAATGGGGTAGATGTGGTTAAAATGAAAAGACAGATACTCTGAACAAAAATGGAAAAGAATAGCATTCATATGGACTGGGGAGATTGCCCAGTGGGTAAGGCACTTGCCTGCAATGCCAAATGAACTGGATTTAATTCCTGAGTATGCATGCAAATGCCAGATGCACTAAATAAGTAGCACATGCATCTGGAGTTCATTTGCAGATGCTAGTTGCTCTGGCTTGCCTGCCCATTCATATTCTCATTCTCTCTCTCTCTCTCTCTCTCTGTCTCTCTCTCTGTCTCTCTCTCTCTCTCCTCTCATCTCTTTCTGCTTGCAAATAAAAACATAAAAATTCAAAAGAGTATTCATTACTTTTACCAGTTGTGGTGGCACACACCTTTAATCAGAGGACTTGGGAGGCAGAGGTAGAAGGATTGCCTTGAGGTCAGGAGGTCAAGGCCACCCTGAGACTACATAGTGAATTCAAGTTCAGCTTGAGCTAGAGAGAGACCCTTCCTCAAAAAAAAAGAAAAAAAGAAAGAAAGAAAGAAAGAAAGAAAGAAAGAAAGAAAGAAAGAAAGAAAGGAAGGAAGGAAGGAAGGAAGAAAGAAAGGAAAGAATACTATTCAAACAACTAATATACTTAATGATTTCTTCACCCATATTTTATTCCTAATGAAACATTGTCACCCTTAAGTAACAAAATAAATTTACAAGATTACATTAAGTATTTTCCTACAGGTATGTTTCAATGATAAATAATAGCACTTTATTGATGTGGTACCATAACCACAAAATTATACCAGCTCACTTTTTTTACAAAATTATATTTTGATTGTCATTGTATTTATGTATATCAATTTATTTTCCATCAATATATTTCAGAGCAGCATCATGTGCTTCAGGCAACAGAAGATCCTAAGTCATTTTTCTGCAATTCTAAATTTTGAAAAGGATGTTTCAGGTCATGATTGTTCATGGATCTATTAGAAAATTGTAAAGGCTATCACAGTGTTGAGATGAATTTCTGATATGACATATATAAATATGATATACATAAATAGTCCACATCAACACCACCATTTTCATGAATCAATTTTTCTAAAGATATTCTCCATGCAAATTAGTTGCTTTTATGTTTAAATTTACTTTAAAATATAAATTTTCACAATGGCAAGTTAATATTCCTTCTTACATTCTGCATATAAGGTATTGCAGTCAGCATTCTAGTTGCTGCTCAGAAAGAACCCAAGCAAAAGTGGCTTGTTGAAGAATGCGTTTATTTGGCTTATGGATTCAAGGGGAGACTCCATCAAGGCAGGGAAAATGATGGCATGAGCAGAGGGAGGAGTGGACATCACCTCTGCCACAGCATTGCAAACAATGGCAGGAAGGTGTGCCAAACACTGGCAAGGGGAAGCTGGCTTATAACCCTCATAAACCCGCCCCTAACAACTCCAGCTCCAGCAAGATTGTAAAACCCAAACTGCCATCAGCTGAGGATTGATCAATCAGAATATATTCATTTGTTTGTGGGGGGACAACCAGGATCAAATCATGGCAGTCTGCCCCTGGCCCCCACAAATTAATAATTATACATGCTGTAAATACAATGTGTTCAGCTCAACTACTAAGTCCCCACAGTTTTCAAATTAGCCATAATAACAAAAAATAAACCCATAATGGATCATAACATTCACATTGCAAAACATGAGGCATGGCAAAAACAGATTGAACCAATACAAGATTTAAAACAAGCAGAGCAATATCAAACTCTTAACTCCAAGTTCAATAATTTTAATCAGTCTCTTGGAGATTCGATTCTGCCCAGCTCTGCTACTCAGCCAGAGAAAATTTCCGGTGCTGGCAGCTTGCTTTGGAAGCAATCCATAGTCCTGGAATTCATTGGTCTCCATTGCAAGCCAGGGTTCATCCTCATGGTTCCTTTGTCCTCCATGCAGGCAATCTAGCACACCTGCTTCACACTGCTGATGGCCATTTTTCAAAAACAAAACTGTATTGCAAATCTAATGACCCTCTCTTCTTGCATCTGTTATACTCCGCAGAACAAGATGGCCTAACAACTTGTTTTTCCAGGGGGAAACAAATCATTAAGGCCCTTTACTTCAAAGAACCCACATTCTTCCCATTGTTCCAATGCAGATCACCTGGCCCAATCTCAATTGTTGTAATCTCTCAAACAATTGCAGCTGAACAGGGAGGAATTTTGGCCCAAACATTTCATTTCTTTCTGTGCCATCTCCATCTGCTCACACCAGTCCATCTTTACATAAAACAACCCTGCACAGGTTCCCAGGACACAGACAGACAGAATGCAGCAAGCCTCTCACACAAACTCTTTCTGGCACAGTCCTGACAAAATTCTTTCTCACCCTCTTAAGTCAAACCTAACAGTCCATAGTTCTTACTTCATTCAGGTCTTTCAACTCTGACCAGAATGCTCCATCAAGCTGTACTCACAGTACTGCAAGGCATCTCTTAGGCTAAGATTTCAAATCCTTCCACATTACTCCTACAGATCAATTCCAAAAGGCCAAGCCACAAGATCAGGGTTCTAGCAGCAACAGACCCCACATCCTGTTACCAAATCTGTTGCAGTCAACAATCTAGTTGCTGTGCAGAAAGAACCCAAGAAAAAGTGGCTTGTGTAGGAAAGGGTTTATTTGGCTTACAGACTCCAAGGGAGATTCCATCAATACAGGTAAAATGATGGCATGAGCAGAGGGGTGGACATCACCTCCGCCACAGCACTGCAAACAACAGCAGGACAGTGTGCCAAACACTGGCAAGGGGAAGCTGACTTATAACCCCCATAAACCTGCCCCTAACAGCACAGCTCCAGCAAGGTTGTAAAACCCAAACTGCCATCTGCTGAGGATTGATCAATCAGAACGCATTCATTTGTTTGTGGGGGATACCTGGATCAAACCACGACATAAGGGTTCTGCCAGAATTCAAAAGTAAAATCATAGTATTCATATGATTCAGAGAGCTTGCTTCGATTTTCTGTCAATGTGTATTCTGTACAAATGTCCAAGAGCCTGAGTCTAGCAATGTAAAGACCACTGCCCATATATCCATGTTTCCTTTGTCCACTATAGTCTCTTTTTTCCATCAGAATTTGCTCACAAACACAAGCTCTTCAAGATGCTGAAAGCAGATCAATGAATTACTACTGGATCCCTATTGGGAGTGAGTTCCTGCAAGAATTCCCAAGAAGCATCTTAGACTGATTAAATATGAAAAGATAATATCTGTTTCAATATAATAGTAGAGCCGTGCAAACTAGATGAGCTGGGTATCATGGATGAGGAGATTTAAGCCAAGATGACAATTTTGATGGGTTTACAAATGTTAAAAAGGAAAAGCATAGGGAATTGGTGTGGTGGTTTGAATGCAAAATGTCCTCCATAGCCTCCTGTGTCATAAATATTTCAGCTGGTGAAAATTTGGGAAGATTATGAAACCTTTGGAACATTGAGCATTGCTGAACACAGGATGGACCTTGAAACTTATTATTACAGCCCACCTAGTGCAGAGTTGACAGAATGGATTGCAGTAAAAGGGAATTTATTGGGGTAGTTTACAACAGTCCAACAATAGCAGTTTGCAGACCCACAGGTGAAGAAACCAGTAGCTGTTCAGTCCACGTGGCTGGAGGCCTCAGCAGTCCCAATCCAGCCCAGAAGGCCTGATGGCTCCCTGGGGAGTGGCAGCTGACAGTCCAGCAATAGCAGAATGCAGGCCCACAGGTGAAGGAACCAGTAGCTGTTCAGTCCACGTGGCTGGAGGCCTCAGCAGTTCCAATCCAGCCCAGAAGGCCTGATGAATCCCTGGGGAGTGGCTACTCTTCAAGTCCACAAAGTGAGGCTGAAGAAACTGGGTTCTGATGTCCAGGAAGGAGAGCAGGATGCGAGTGCAAGTCACAAACAAGCACCAGCAGCCAACAAGCAGGAAGGTCAGGAGAGAATTTCTTCCCCTTTATATAGCCTTAGTGTGGGGTCTTGCAACCCTTCCCCAGATTTAATGGCTTCCTGAGTCTCTGGAATTTCCTTCCTGCACTGCCCACATAGGAAAGGATATTTACTTCTAGCGCCTTTGAGCTTCCTTACATCCTGCCCCCTACTGAGAGGCTGCCTTCCTGTGAACATCCTCAGAGACCCATCCAAGATAATTAAAAAGATCAAGTTGACAACAAAGCCTAACCATAACAATGAATAATACTCAAATATTATAAATGCATTTTTTGAGAAAAGGAGTTTAAGTTTTTATCTCCATCTATCTCATTCAGTAAACCTCAAAATTTGAAACTGAGCTGTCTATTGGAAATCCTGAATTAAACCTTCCACATAAATATACTCAACTTTTGCTGCTATGTGTCTGAGGTAGCAGGCCCAGATAAAAGCAGAGAGCCTCCTAGGCTTCTGCCATATTCAGTTTGAGCAATAGTGAACACTTGAAGTAGAAAAGAGAACAGTACATTTATTTTACATGACCACCCCCATATGAATATAGGAAAAACTTTTGCTTTCGTAGATCACTGCTCTTGGTAACTCATCTTCATTAATTGGAGAAGATATTATACTTATTCTAAATACTTTCTCTGGTGTGATATTGTCCAACAATGTCATACATTTTCAAGATATTACTTCTGCCTCTAGTTTTTAACTAGGCTGTATTAATAACTTGCCTCTCTAATAACAGCCCCCATAAAAGGAAGCAGAAAGTAATCTATTACTTGTTTCTCATCTCAAAGGTGCTTAATATAGTGCAAAGAGACACACTGTCAGTGGCAACGGTATAACTAATGTTCTGAAATACTTAATGTGAACAGCACCTATCTTTACCCCCACCCCTTCATGCTACTATACCACTTTGGTTTCAAGTCAGATTTCTCATGTTTCCAATGACAAGTTACCTTTTTGAATCAGGTACACTCAACTGCATTTAGTAATTCTAAAAGCTCGCAACCTATTCCACTCAGTCCTCTCTCTCACACTAGATACCAAATGCTACATCCTTGTGTGTAGTACTCTGCTAATGAGGCATGGAGGAAGTAAGGTTTTGCTGAGTCTGGCAGGCTTCTGGGACAGTCTCCTTCTGAAGGAAGTTGAGGCAAATTCCGGGGGCCCCTGTAAATCTTAGCAATCCTGAAAACTCCAAAGCCCCTAGGCAGGCCACAAGATAAGATAAGCATATCAAAGCCTAACTTATTCTAACTGCAAATAGCAATAAGGTTTTATTTCCTCTGCTGACATCACCATTCTCTCACAGATCTTGCTTCCTATGCTTCTACCTCTGACTTTTCTCTATAAAAACAGCTGCAATCTACCAATAAAATGAGATCTGCCCACTGCCGCATTCTCCCGAGGGTCTCATCTCTCGTTCGGCTCACGGCTATTCCAAGCCGCTGCTCACCCAGCTCCCGTGGGTGAACGGGGAGTTGATGCGCGCTGCAACCCCCTAAGTAACCCACGGACCCAGACTTGTGGTATTTCAAATGCCAGCATGATTTATTTTCATAATATTCACTTAACTTAGATTTATTTTCAGACAGGGTCTCACTATATGTGTGCTCATGGGAAATAATACTTCACCGATAGATTTGCCAGACTCTTGTGATTTATAATATAATATATAGCGTTAAATTTAAAACAGCCTTATGTTTGTACCAAAGTAATTTTTTCCTATGAAACCTCACATTCTAGAGCTTATCAAAGTGGTCACAACTATCCATTCATCATGAATGCTACGTCTTCATTTGTATTAATACCCAATAATGTGAATTTTAATAGTGGTGATTTGGAACTGTGTGCACTTCTCTACCCACTCCATGCATGCATTCCTCATGCTTCCAAACACAGTACCAGGTATGCAGGACACAGCCATGTTGTTAATTTAGGGACAAGATAAACCTGTCCTTGAAGAGCAGATTCCTTTCTTTCAGTGATTTCCTTTCCAAAGTGTTTGCACAGTCCCTCTTTCTGTCCTTTCTGGGTAGAAACACCTCAGGCATCTCTCCATTGTCTCAATGCAAAGCAGTTGGGCCATAATCAAAAGCCAGCCTCTTTGCCACTAAGTTAAACTTGCTTTGAGGTTTTTCCAACTTCAAATCTTAAATCTCAGTCCCATATCCGTAGCCAAAGACACAGTCCATTTCTTAAATTCAGCCCTGGTCAAACTCTCTGGGCATGGGCAGTAGGATGCATCCACCCCTTGACCCAGGCACACACTTCTATTAAAGTTTTCTGCAGTCTCTCCTTCTCCTTAGAAAGTTCACAAGCCAAGCCTCCAAATGCTATTCTCTCTGCACTGAGCATTTCCAAATTCTCACCAAAATAGTCTATAAAACTTGGCTTACCGCTCTGGAAGGCATCTTTAGTTGCAAGTACCAAGTCCATGTCCATTCCTCCAGCACCAAATTTCCAGAAGATCAAAATCCACATGGTCAGATTCATCTCAGCAAAGGAAAAGGGCTGGCTCCTTTCACAGAAGCAAGCAGAGAGATAAACCCACCACCAGCACCTCAAGAAAGCACACTGTAACTCTGTAACTCACAAAATGGCAGGACTGCCAAGCTTGGGCTATGGATGCTGTTTTGCATATGTATCCCTAGAATTTTGCATCTAACTTAGAAATACCTCAGGGCAAGACTCCAGGAGGCCAGGACACAGTGGCACTTCTTCCAGCCAGAAGGCTGAAGACAATTTACAATTATAATAAATTCTATTGGGGGACATCTACTCAAAACTACCACACCCATCCTGGAAGACAACCTCCGCAAAGCCACTTTGACTCAATGGCTGCTGCATCACCAAAACACACACCACGGCACAGGGATCAACTCTCGGAAGCTGCGTTTCTGGAGCACACCATGTCCTTGGCAGGCAGCTCAATTAGAGAGTCTCTCCCCATGCAGCTTTTGGCATATAGCCATAGGGCAGTATCTCTCAACCCTTTCCCAGACTTGATGATTTCCTGAGCTTCAGGAACTTCCTGTCCCTCCCAGGAAGGAATGTTTCAGTTTCTAATTGACACAACCTTGGGGAGGGCAGGCCACCCAGACTTGACTTCCTAAAAGAGAGCCTACTAACTCTCTTCAATTCATAGGAATCTGCTACATAGTAGCACAATATAATGTTATTGCATCCTATAAAGTTTCCTCAGTTCTAGCCCCACCCTTTCAAATGGTTATCCTATTTCTAATTCCCACATTATATCCACTATTAAAAACATTTATGAAAGTCATATGCCCTAATCAAGAAATTTTTACATTACAAAGCATCATTTTGGGTATTTCTATGCCTTGTCCCGTGGGCTTTATAAACTATTTGAAACCAGACATTGTTGTTTTTTTTTTATCACTCAGTTAAAAGTAGCTTAATATTCCTATTAATTTTAAATAAAAGATCACATTTTTACCACTGTACACAATATTGGTTACTTTAATTAGCTACACATTTTAAAACACAGATACACCATTAAAATTTTACTTAAATTTATTAGCTCAGTGTGGACCCTGTGATGTCTTCTAAGTAAATTTTATTTTCTCAAGATAGATGTTTTTGTTTTGAGGTGGGGACAGGATCTTATATATCCTAGACTGGCCTTAAACTTACTATGTTTATAAGGAACATGAACTCCTGAGTCTCTAACTACAGGTAAGAGCCACCATTCCTGGGTTGTGTGGTTCTGGTTATCAATCCCAATGCTTCTTGCGAGCTAAGTAAGTACTTTCCCATCTGAGCCATATTCCCACTATGAGCACTCTTTTTAGTTCCCTCCTTTTTTTCTTTCCTTACCTTTGTCACATTTGTGGCATTGTATCAAATTGTCTCACAGACTGTTTTAGGTGAGACAGGTTAGAGGACCCTCTCAACCTGAACTAGAATTGATCTCCTAATTCACACTGGCAGGTAATACACCTTTTCTTCAAAACCACACTTCACACCTTTTCTGAAGTCATAAATATTACATTGTTCGATAGTTCTATATACAATAATGGTGGAGTGTGTAAATTGACAGATTGCATACTCAGCAACATGTCATAATAACCTGCTCCTACATGTAACCTCACCAACAGTTCATCAAACTTAAACTTAAATATGGAGTATTAAAAAGTTAACTTATTCCTTGAATGAATATAGCATTAATTCCTTTTCTTTCAAACATAAATTTAATAACTGAACAAAACTGTCACTTTTCTTTGGAAGGAGTAACCCAAAATAATATAGAAATAATCATAAATATTCTCATTAGTTCAATGTTCTTGTGTAGAGTATGCATACTATGTATTTCCTAGTGGATAAAATTTCATCCCTTATACCAATAAATGTTCTCCATGTCTAGCCTATTGCTGATATTTAGAAGCCCATGCTCTTGAATGAGTTACACTAAACTGTCCATTCTATATTAAACTGCAGTGACTTCTCAACATAAGGTGGCAGTCTTACTTCTGCCCTCTAAATTATGTTTAAATTCTCTTTTAGACATCATTACTTGGGCCCATAGAGTGAAGTTGGTGGTTGGGATATGGTTTTCAATGTCACATACCAATATAGTGTAACCCATCAAAATGTGAGCTTAATGAGAATAAAACATGGACAAAATGAAAATATCTATAACATGAGTAAAATCAATAAATTCTTGTAACTTTTTGAAAGTGCTGTGATTTAGAACAGTTATTATAGATTTTGAACATAGATTCTTTTCCTATAATTATGGTGAACCTCTGAAAGAAAAATATATATTGACTCTTAAGATACTAAGTTACTCCATGAAGAAATTCATTTATATTATCTCCTTCTGAAGCTAATTAAACCAACAAAAACCACACACACGTCAAATACAAACACAACTATGGTTTTGCATAATCTCTGTCAAAACTGAAGTAAAATCCTATGGAGCAATGTATTCATGGTGTCAAATTCTATTTGAACAAAAGCAAAAAATGATTGAATAAAGCACAGAAGCTCTACTGCTCTAGTAAAGACAGGGATTGCTGATTATTAAATTCCATATCAATAAGGTTAATTATATACATTTAGATTTTTCAAGATGCTATTAAAATAGGTTGTAAATATAAGAGAATTGATTTTTATAGCATTAGCTTTCTATGAATCCAATTTACCTAAAAAGATGATAATAGAAATAGAATTTTAAACATTGTCTTTATGGATTTCAATATTCTTATGTAAAGTATACAAATATTATTTTTGCTAGTGCATAAATATCTCAAAACTCATAACAACAAAATGTTCTGATCTAACCTGTTGATGAATTTTAGGAGCTGATGACATTGGATGTTATACATTAACCTTATGACTCTGTTTCCTTTCCTGTGAAAAACAATGCTAATATTCTACATCTTGTGTATTTATTCTGAGAATTAAATAACTTAATACATGTTAATACCATAAGGGATCACTTTTGTTAAATTTAGTATCATATCACTTTGATTTTATTCACTATCAACAAATGGGCTTAATATCTGTTTTGATCCAACAGCATTACAAAAGGGCCCTTGATTTTTAATGAAGCAATAGGATGGAGGGCTAGCCATATTGTTTTGTGACTAAGGGCAGAAAGATGGCAGAAGCTGATAGAAACAAGAAGATGGAAGAATCTCAGGCATCCAAACAGTTAAGTGACATTACATTTTAGATTTTTTGTAAAGCATCCATGGAATTCTCCTAGGAGTAGCTGTTGCACAATTTTAAGCCGTCTCCTTAGAATGAAAATGTTTATAAACACCTAGTGAGCAACCAGATGCTCCTAGGCACAGAAGTTCCCATGTCCTTATAATAGTTTGGAGTAAATTTGACAATATTATTTTTTTGCAATCTATGTGTGAAATATACCTTTGTAGCTGCTTATGTAGTTTATATGCTAATTAAATTATTACTCTTATCTTTTGAATATCCATTGTTTTTCTCTTTTGTAAAAGAATAAAAAGAATGATATAGAGCTTTAAATCAACATTTAATGAAGATAAATTTAATTAATATCAATTTTAACAGATCTTTAACAAACATGACTATTATTTCTTTGGGATATGTTTAAAATTGTTTAGAATCATAAAATCACAAGTTTTTTTTTTTCTTTCTATCAATGACTTCATGAAAACTAAGGAGAAATGTATGGAAATATTTGGGTATTGGTGAAAAGCAGCAAACCAAGTAGCACATGGTTGTTCATGTTCTATTCTGCTTCTTCATCACTAATTTTCTTCTGCTCACAAAGGTACCCATGCAATGATAATTTCTCACAGCATATTTTCCAGTCTCCCCTCAGTACTCAGTTTTAATCATCTCTTTTCATTGTCAGCATAGTTAATAAGGAGTCTATCATGCTGGCACAATGTCTTTTCTGGTTTGCAGCTTTATTTAGATAATTATTATTGAAAGTCAATCATTCTCTTCATTTTCCAAATAAAAATCTACTTCTTGCCTATTATATGGCACAACAATCCTGACTTTTTAACTCTGTTTATGGAAGCTCTTTAAATGTCATTAACTCTGATACCAATTTTAACTTTCAAAGAATGCTAATTTAAATTTTAAAAATCATGAGTTACATTACACATTGATCAAAGATTATATTTACACTCTTACTGAGGCTTGATATCCATGTCTATGTCAAACCTCAATAAGCTGAAAATGTTCAGATCCAGCAGAAGATTGTTAGCAAATTAGTCACAGTTGTTACTAAAGTACTGTAAAGGAAGAGGGGTCCACAATCCCCCCCAAAAAATACTAAATGTAGTGGCTAAATATTAAACTAAATGACAGCATCTATTCATATGTATAGGATATGTAATAATTAGTAAAATAAAACAAATATGCCAAATTTGTTATATAACAAAGACTAAAACTTAATATATAGCAAAAAACTGATCAGTTACAGGAAACAAATCAACATAATCACTGATTAGATTTTCTATGAAGCCAAATGGGAAATCAGCTTTGCTATAGCATAAAAAGCTATAGTCAAAATATAAAATTTGATGTGACTTTTCAGCTTGAATGAGGCAAAAGTGAGAAATATAAATTCTTTAGAAACTGAAGATGTAGATCCTTGTTTGAGCATTTGCACATGAAGCCTGATTATTTACACATGAATCCAGGTTTTGATTTGCAGAAAGCAAAATTGCCTATGAATATGCATATGCAGTGATTACCTCAATCATTTTTAATTAATATGTCTATTGCTTCCTACAGGTACATATTTTCTTGATATGAAAGTACTTAAAGTTTAATTGTTTCAGAAAATTATAAATTTACAGTTAAATGTCACCAAGTGCAGGCATGTTGTATACACCAAATACCTACCTACAAATTACTCATCCTCCTCCCATACACTTATTTTGAGTATGTATTTCTACTTATGAATGCAAATAGAAAATACTAGAAATATATGATTAATGAAGGCAATAGAAATAAGATTTAACAGAAACATTCCCCAAACTTCTGGTAACCAAAATCATTCATTTCAGGTTGTAGTAATGACTTTTTTTCAGACGTCTTTAAATTTAACACAAGCAAACAAACAAAAATGACACCATACACCAAAAAAAGGCATACACGTTCTGAAGGAGTTAGCAAACAGATCCTGGATACATGCCATGGGGTTTTCCTGGAGATTGCAGACTTGCAGACACACTTGAGCCACAGTCTGCAGAGAGACAACCAGACGCACCCACCCTCTTGACCCCCCCAAACACACATTATATTAGTCCACGAGAAGCCACTTGCTGGCTTGTCTCCCACATCCCCAATTTTTCCGTCCTCATTCTGCAGGGAGAACATCCCTATCTACCCCACCCCAAGGCTACTCAAACCTCCCAGCCACAAACTCTCCAGTCACACTCTTGTTTCCAGTGTCAAAGTGCCTTTGGAACCTGAGGCATGGCCTCTCAGGCCCTACACTTGGAATAAACCTATTCTTTGCTGTTGGGATTTCTAGCAATTTCTTTCTAACTCACCTCAAAACGTTTTTCTTACACATTCAAAACAAGAAAGGTCTATTAAACCACAGTGTACTTTTTTGACTATAAAACGTGTATTTTGTTTGTTTTTCCATATGCTTTCTTATCTGATTTTCTATATAAAATGATAAGAGGAAGCAGTAAAAAAATCATAAAAGCTCCACTTTTTTTCTTATTGAAGGACGTCTGAATTGTTTCTTTAAATAAATATGTATGGAAGTAACTGATGTTCCTAAAATACACTGAATAAAATATTCCTAGTTGATTTTATACTGAATTTATACAAAATTTTCACACAGAGCTATTGCTTGAATATGAAATGTCCAGCATTTATTCCACACTGAGAGCAGAAACCCCTAAATATCCCATGCAAATGTCATTTATGACTTAGACCTTTGTGAAACCAACATCTTGGAAATTTACCTATGTACAGATGTAGGGTTTTTTAAATCTTTATTTGTGTGATAAGCACTGATCATTACTTCAAATTTGGTTGAAAGTACAGAATTAGACAAGCATCATGAGTTTCATAGGCATTTAACAGCATTTCAGTTTTCAGTTCTATATGCAATACTTGTATATGCAATATATAAAACTGCTAAAGGTCAAATAGTACTCAATGGGAAAGAATTAAGGAGGTCCCATTAGAATCAGGAACATGACAGGCATGTCCACTCTCACCAACGCTCTTCAACATGGTCCTTGAAGTTCTAGCCCAAGCAATAAAATGGGAGAAAGACCTAAAAGGGATACAAACAGCACTTTCACAAAATGTAGCATTGATCTTGACTGGGAATTGACAGAGGAGGAAACACAAATGGCCAATTTTCATTTAAGAAAGTGATCATCATCCTTGACCATCAGGGAAATGTAAATCAAAACAAAATGAGATTCCACCTTACTCCAGTCAGAATGGTAATAATCAAAAAAAAATCTACCAATAATAGATGTGGAGGAAAAGGGAACCCTCATTTGCTGCTGGTGGGATTACAATCTTGTACAATCACTATGGAAAGCAGGATGGAGGCTCCTGAATAGGATGGATATAGAGCTACCAATGGACCCAGCTATTCCTCTACTGGGCATCTACCCTCAAGATTTCATGCCTCAGCACATAGACCTTTGCTCAACCATGTTTATAGCCGTTCAAATTATAGTAGCTAAGAATTGGAATCAAACCAAATGTCCATCGCTGGACAAATTGATATCAAAGTTGTGGTAAATTTACACTATTGAATTCTCCTCAGCTGAAAGGAAAAATGACATAATTAAATTGAAAGAAAAGTGGATGGACTCAGAGCAGATCATACTTCATGAACTCACACAAGAACAGAGAGAAAAAACACCAAATATTCTCCCTCATGTGTGGTTCCTAACTAGGTCAAGCTTAAACTCTAAGAAAACTAACAAGAGAATTGAGAGGCACTCAAAGGGGATGGAAGGAAGTGGGAGGGGGGAAAATGGGAGGGTAGGGGGACTTCTACCATAAATTAAACCAATAATGAATCAATACCATGCAATACTTACTTTCAAACAGTTACTTCTTGAGGAAGCTGTAGGCATTGCCTGGTAAGAGAGACCATAAATAGAATGGGAGAACCCTAACCCCAATAAAAAATTCTCAGGCCTGCAACTTCCTGTCATTATCATTGATTACTTCCAACACTGAGTTGTTATGGGTTAAAGAGACCCATAAGATCCCCCAAACAAGACAGGCTTTTGTTAAAGCTATTCAATACCCTCCAGGCCAAAGGTAAGATTCTATTGCCAAAGAAAGATACAACAGAATGTTGTCACACAACACCGAAACCTGATAGATCCAGAATGGTAACCAGCTTCCAGATGGTACCATGTGTAACGCTAGAAGGCATTACATGAGCTGCCAGGGGAAATTGATCAGTAATATGTGGAGAAAATAAAGACCACTGATATACAATACTCACTGATGTCATGAGAATGCTGAACACACTGCTGTATGGAAGAGACCAGCAATTCAAGAAGTGCTCATCGGTGCAATAATGACACTAAACGTGTGGTTAATCAATGGCTTACTGATTAGCTAAGAGATCTGCTCAGTGGCAAGGAATCCTTAACTGGAACTGGCATACATGGCAAAATCTTATGTGGGCTCCAAGGGGAAATTTCCAGTACCAGAGATCTACAGAGAGGCTAAACCCATTCGATTTTTGCCAAATTAACAATAAGTAAGAGCCATGGTGGGAGAGAATATCCAGAGACATTGTCCTCCTCAGCAGCAACACACAAAGGAGAAATAAAAAACTGGCTACCTCTTGTGCAATTCATAACCCCCTACCCCATGGACTAAACCATTATTCCCTCAGAGTAGGGCCCCAGTGGGTTGGGGACAGGGAGGAAGCAAATGGGGTACCATAAGATTTGATCATACAATGTATCTAATTATCAACAATAAAGATGTAAAAGAGGGAAATTACATATGTTCAAATGTAGGGATTTTTACATTTTTATTGGTGTGATAAGCACTGATCATTACTTCATATTTGGTGACAAGTAAAGAATTAGCATCATTAATTTATCAAGGAATTTAACAGCATTTCTGCTTTCTGAGTAAATTCTTTGGATCGTTGTCATCAGCATGCTTCAGAATAAAATGTTAAAACACAATGGCTATTGTATTTTTAAAAAACAAAATTATTTGTATTGGTGTCTTAAATAAAATACCAACTTGATTAGCTTGTTTTCAAAAATTGTCTAGATAAAAATCATAATTTTGATATATTTTATCCTATGGTGATGACAGTCAAACCTAGGGCTTTGAATCTGCTAGGAATATCTTCTATTACTAAGCAACACCCCTCTCCTAAAGCCTTGATTTCTTAGTTCATAGGGTGCCACCACACTTTTTAGTCCATGCTGCTAATTGCCAACATAATTCTCATATGAAATTCTGGCATTTAAAGAAAAGTAACTTTTTCTGACAGGAAAGATGACTATGAAGAAAAGATAAATGTGCTTGAAAATCTTCAAGTTGATCCTGACTTACAAATGGTTTGATAATACTTTTGGTATTAAAATACAAAAAAAAAAACATAAAAAAGCACACATTAATTTTAGCATTCTCCTCAGAGACAGACTGTGAAAGAAATTCTTGGGCTAGAAAGAAGTGGACAATTTATAAAAAATGCCAGGTTTTTCTTCAAATCAAAGGTATAGCTGTGTCTAGCGTTAACTAAAATCCTTTCAGCCAAAGTCGTTTTGACTCTCTTGAAAGAATGATTCTTCCTTAAGACATGAGGATCATGAGTTTGTAGCCAGGTTGAGGTATATAGTGCGAACCTGTCTCAAGCAAACAATAAACAAACATTAAGTGATTTGAAACATATCAGCTGCGTAAGTCAACATAGAATTGTTTGTTAAAGACTTCTTAAATATCATTACTTTAGGGCTGGGGAGAAGACTCTGTAAAAGAGACTTTGAGGAAAGCGTGAGGTTCTGAGACTGTCTAAACTTTATTCCTAAGGATGTAAATACCCAGGTATGGCCACACATATTTGTAATCTTGCTCCTGTGAAGAGCAGCACCTGGAGGTAAGAGTATCATTTTGGAAATACATGCAGAGAAAGTTCTGTTCTGACATACTCTAGGTTACATTGTGAAATGATTCTGAGATATCCCTTAAATATATGTCAAATATATAATTTCCAGAAATAAAAATCTCACATTCAAATCATAACCAGTTAATTTTAACCACATTTGTTTATGTTTTCTCTTTGGTTTTAATTTTAGAGAAAAAGATGGATTTCTTAAATTTTCTTCTCCCTTCTCAGGAGATAAAGCAAGTAGTAAACACTGCTAGTTACAAACCAAGGAAATTTTGTTCAATGACTTATATATCTTTTGAACACTCTGAAAGGCTTGAAGGCTTGAAATACTAAAGCTAAGTCATTTTATTTATATCATACAGAAAGGTCTTTCGCTCTCTAGTATTGATGTTAAAGCAGCACGCTCCTGGGAGGCAGAACCTTGTTTTCCACGGTGAGGACTGTTAGTTTGGAAAGTATTTGAAAGCAAGCTGAATTTTTTCTTACACAGTCATCATAATGACTCATGAGATAGATGCTCAGTGCCAGAGATCACCTAAAAGAAGACTAGGAGATTTACAAGCGTATATGAATATAAAAATGGAGTTAGGTAAGCAGATGACAGATGTATGGATACATTGATGTATTTTTAGTGTTTATGTAGAATGTATGTCGTTGTTGTTGTTGGTGGTGGTGGTGGTGGGTGTGTGTGTGTATTGAATGTGGTAATGATCTAAGATGCAAAGAGGAATGGACTACCCTGTGTCTGATAGAATAGCAGCTTTTTAAAAAAATATTTGAATGAGTGCTCAAATCTATGTCTAGGATTAAATTTGGTAGCAATGGAAACCAAGTGAATAAAATATAGTCAGGCAGGCAGGTAACCATGGGGTTTTCTGGCATATTTATAAAACCACACTTGGAAGATTTTTTTAAAGACTAGCTATCCTGAGTCATGGTGGATGAGTATTAAGGCTGCTTTATTGTTGAGGTCTTAGGGGGTCTCTGTACTTCTGCTTTAGGTTGTGATGAAAACATTGGTGTCTGTCTAGCTCATCCTGTGTTGACTGACTAGCTGTAGTTGTGGGTCTCTTGCTTATCCCACCACTCTCTGCAGGGTTCTATATGGATCCTACATGGAAGATGTCAGTTATTGGCCTGTGCGGTTTGTTGGTAGGGTTGGAGGACCCATAGTGCCCTCTCTGCATTCTGAAAAATACAAACAGAATCTCCATCGGAGAGTGAGCTCAGTATAGGTTAACTTAGATACACATCTCTGAATTGGCTAGATTCTGTTGGTAGAAGCTCTATGTAAATCACTCGTATAGTGCATTTCTCTTTGGGGGCCCAAGATTCTGGTTCCTGGTGCATTTCACCCTGAGTCCCCAGTTCCAGTTAAGGGCTCCCCCTCAGTGAGTGGATTACTTGGTTGAATCAAAAGCTATTGATTGCCTCCCCCAGGCTTTGGCTTCTCCATTGCACAAGCACTTGTTTCATGGTTTGCTGTTCTCTCTCAGTAGGAAGTGTGTTCAGCCTATTCATGGTGGCAGACTGTGTTTCATGTCAGTGGTCTCTATTTACTCCAGCTGTCATTGATAGTTTCCCCTGGCAGCTTATGCAGTGCCTTCCAGCACTGCACTAACTATTATCTAGGGGATGGTTACCATTCTGGACCTCTCATGGTCTCTCAATGATGATAGATGCCTTTCTGTGTGGTTTCTTCAGCAACAGAATCTTGCCTCTGGCCTGGGGTGGGTATTCAAGAGCTTTGACAGAATCCTCTCTTGTTTTGGGGACCTCATGGGTCACTTTGGTCAACAGCTCAGTGAGGGAAGGAGCTGGTGACTAGGACCAGGAGTTGCCAGACTGATCGATTTTTCACAGACTTATCCACCGTTACTCGGGGAACTGAGCTGAAAAGATTGCAGGAACCATGGTGGAGGAGAACTCCAAGAGACATTGATCCCCTCAGCAACAACATACAAAAAGAGGTGGAACTGGGTTGACTCTTAGGCTATCCATAACCCTCTACCACATGGACTGATCCAGACTACCCATGGAGAAGGATATCCAGCAGATTGGGGACAGGGAAGAGGAAATTGGGAAAATGGGGATATCACCTCATTATTTGCTCATCCAATGTATCTAATTATGGATAATAAAAAAATAAATAAATAATGAATACACATAGGTCACAATTTTGTAGCTTTATTATATCCCTAAATTATATGTACATTAAATTTGTAATTCTTACAAATATTTAGCATAAAAAAGAGAAAAAAGACTTTTGATATGTTTCCTGAAATCAAATATTATATTTATATGATAACAACAACTTGTCAAATGCATCAATGTGTTCCTCGGCAACAGTGGGACTTACAGAAAACCCTGAAGTAGCCTCATCTGACATTCACGGTATGGGTGAGGGATCAGCATCAGTTAAGCAGGGTTAAGCAGAGGAGAAACGAAACCACAGAAGTGTCACCACATGCCTCAGCAACCCCCAGATGCTTATCACAGTGAACACCTGTGACAGCACTTACGCCCATCAATTGGGTCATTCAGTCAAACACTTACAGTAATTAAGGTGGATCTTTGACACCAAACTAATGTCACTTCCTTCGTGGTGTGTGCCATGACCATTACTGTTCACCCATTGTCCTATTCAGATCCAATTTTCCTCCAAATTTTCAGACAGATTTTTTTCCAGAGGTAATCTGAAAGGGGAAGTGAGTCTGGCAAGCCACAGCTCCTACCAGCACAGCTGGTGTTTGTGCTAAAACCAACATGCCTCTGTTTAAAACTGTTCATTTTAGGTTTTCCTTTTCTGGTTTATCTCTGCTAGTTTCTGTGTAATGACAGGTGCTATGACATCTTGTTATCCCTGGGACATCCAGACATCTTTCAGGCCAGAATTGTGAACTACCATCCTAACCAGAAAATATAATCTACATTCCAGATCCATTCCTTCACACCTACTTCAGGGAACTGCAGCCCCACAACAACCTGCAATCTCCTGGTTGACATTGTGTCACTTTTCTTCACTGTTAGTCCTGCACACCAAGACATCTGTGTCCCTGCATTCGAGCCACAGTTTGCATATTAATGGATTCCCACTCTTCAAGATGAGAAACTGACAGTTGTAGACAGCTGAATGGAGACATAGAAGTCCAGGGGCACCCATTGAGCCATAAGAAGTGCAAGTAAGTGGGTAACTTGTGTGTGAAGGGAGACTAAATTAATGTCATAGGACTTTTACGTAATATGCATCCCATGCTTTGGAGGATTAAGTCAATATTAGAGATCCCTTTTTACATGGACTTTTCTATTTCCTCGATTTAACTCTCAGTTGTGCCAGCAGCTTCTGTTACATTGCATGAATTATTAGTCATCATGTTGCTTTGGGCAAACCATCAGGCTTTCTTTGTAGAGAAGTAGGTTCTCTGACCTGATGTGATACTTTGTGAGATTTCATTTTGATGACTCTACTCTATAGCATACATATAATAAAGCTGGTTAAGTTCTATTGGCAGTTGGGGCAAATTCACGCACAGGAGTTATATATATTATGCCCATTCATAGTACTCCACAGTGAAAAGTGTTATAATTGGTGAAATTGCACCAAAGTTCTGGTTGATTTCCTTGATGAACAATATCATTATTTTGTGTATTGTTAATGTTAGAAATTTGGCAACAGAAGAAGCTCTATAAGCCTAGTACATGGAAACACATGGGGAAATCTGTTGATAGCTTCTGTATTTTCCATCATGCATACTCCATTCCTGTGGTACCAAAGTATCACTTCTGAGAAAAATTCATTAAACTGACTATCCTCAACTGGCTGAGTCATTACATATGTCTAGTGTTCTCTCTCTCTCTCTTTCTCTCTCTCTCCTCTTGTTATCACATTGTTAAGAAAAGTTTTTTTATACTTTCATTCACCCCATGTTCATTTATCCACTTGTCTTTGATCTCATAGTATCATTCTTTTCAAGTACAGATCACCCACATAGATCATTTGTCATAGTCCATGATGTATAAAACTGTTATCAATCACATCAGTGTCCTTCCATAAGACAGGGTTAACTAGATACATTTCCTCAATCTCCACCTATTGGGGACTTTCCTTCCTTCCTGCTTCTATCACTGAAATTCAGCTGTCATCTATTTTCAGCTTTTAAACACACACCAAGAGAATTGTTTGTAAAATATGGTAGGACTGAATCTTCTGCAGCTGGTGATCAGGTGTATTCCATATAGACACTGGTGTAAGTTGGAGGGTGAAAGCACAGCTGTCTGAATTACAAGTTGTGAGTCTCATGTTGATGCAGCTTGCTGTGCCCTTTGCTCTGGCTCGTGGTAAATCTTGGCTTATCATATCCATCTTCCTGATGACCATGGCTGAACTTTCCATGCCTAAGATTGATGGATTGATTATAGTTAATCAAACCCAATGAAGAATGTTCTGTCAATTTAATATTGTGTTACACAGTTGTGCCACATCTACGGATGTTCTTAGGCCAGAAGACAAGTGATCTTTTTCATTTGAATTCACCAAATCTTCAAATGCAGCTTTCCCAACTCCAACACCATGGAACAGTTCCACCTACGTCTGTTACTGCAATGCCACTTGTTCTGTGCTCACTCAAGCTGACAGATTTGTGCCCTAAGACCATGGGCAGGGGACAGAAACTGCCAGTCACAACTTCTACAGACCGTAAAGAGGTTTGTTTAGTACTGTGCAACCCTTTAATGATGAGCCAAATCACTGCTCATTACTGATTGGACAATTCCACTGGGCGCCTTACTATCCAACCCTGAGGATTTTTACCCAAGTGACAGCACCATGATTCTACAGGGCTCTCCTCACACCTATTGCAGTATATGTGCCTCACCAGAGTTCACAAGGTTTCATGATGTTTGGTTTCTCACAAACCCTCAGAATAACTGATCTATATTCTGTTCTTCAAGGATCTCCTGTCACTTATCTAAGTTATGGAGTTCCCAGAACATCCTACAACTCTTCTTGAGCACCTTATGTAAGAAACTGAGTAAAATTTTCCTGAACTGGAAATTCCACTAAAACATTCATAGTGTGAATTGAAGTTCCCAGATGGTGCTACATCTGCCTCAGATAAGGCTGAATGGATTGGTCATCTAGTGTAGAGATGGAATGCTGCAGGATCAAAGTCAAATGACTTTGGGCTACGTTTAGCCTCTCTATAACTATTTATTTCCCACCCACCTCTGTGTCTGAATTAACATCCTGGTGACTATCAGTTGATCAGGTGTGATCCTTTTGGAAAGTAAGAATAGATCCTCAGCTTCCACCAAGCTAAGGGCTAAGAATGTCATCAGATAGCATCTAAAGCCTATGGTGGCGATTCCCCAGCTTGTTCTAACCCATCTACCCAGTGAACGTATGTGAAAAGTGCCATGATTTATTGACTTTCTTCTGTACCTATAAACCTTGATGAAACACAGGAGGAAGCTGTATTTTTAAGAAGAGTTCTAGACAAAGTATCATATTAAGCAGCCATATAGACCAAGACCAAGCTACAGAGATGAGCAATTACATATAACCTTGCCATATGTTTTAGAAAAGAGATAGCTCAGCTGCATCCTTGATTAAAATGATAAAGTGATAGATATAATGGTATCTGATTTTGTTATTTAAAACCCAATTGAGGTATCAAAACACACAGAAAAGGAAGTGGGTAGTTCTACTTCTCAAACTTTGAGAAAGGAAATGTCTTGGTACTTGTTATAGCATGACCAACATGGTAGTAAAGATGGTGAAATATTATTAAGTAATTGACTAAATCTGATTAATATAAGGAAGCACATTGGTTCTTACATTTTAAACAATAACTCAGAGATGACTCATTTTATTAGAAAGACATTGATGCATTCCTTCTAGTCTGTGCATCATGTATAGTTTCCTTCAAGTGTTTCGTATTTAATGAAGGTATTGCTTGAGAATGGTTTAGGTAAAATATCTTTTGTTCTTGAAAATAACAGCAATTTCTCACAGAGTATAAGGGATACAATTCTTCTATAGTATGGGGAGATCATTGATAAATGTATGACAGGTATTCTGGGGCATTTTGGACAGTTATTCATGAGGCCAGATTTCATCAGATTAAACACATGCATTCTTGTGAATGCTAAGGTCACGCTTCAATTTGTCTTCAGCCAAAGATTTTTTTTCTTTTGCTCATTCTGTTTCTGTTGTAAATACAAATATAGCTTCTGTCTGTATGCCGACCTTTCAGGCAATCATTTATCATGGAAAATGGAAGAGAAATCTAGAGATTGACACTCATTAAGTTTCTGATAGAAATTATGAATTTCTGATTCTTCTTGAAAATGTTTCTGCATTTTAATGGGCAAAAAAGCAGAGAAAAACAGCTGCTAGGCAGACAGAAAATATTCATCTCATTCAGTTTCTGGCCCTGGCCAGTGACAATGAGTGGGTTTTAATTTTAACATAGCACCTATGTCAGTAGCAGAAATGCCTCAGTGGATTAGCAGATTGTATTCCTAAGAACAGAGTCTTGTAGGAATTGCTTGGTTTAGTAGTCTGAGTCCAACTTATAAATTTATACATGTCACCAAACACTGGCTCTCACTTTTAGTAGATGAGCACATTATCCAATGTGGTGGCATTCTGCAATGTCATGGAAGTGACATTAGTAGAATTGGAACTGAACCTGATTTTAACTATAGAATCACAATCTCAAGGAATGATTTAGGATGAGTCTTTGCTCAGCTCAGCAATGAAGATACTGTTTTAAAGAATAATATGTAAAAGTGCTAGAAATTTCCAGAGGCTAAGGTGTGAAGGTGCTTGAGAGCAGGTGTGTGTAAAGAGCCTTCCTACTGCTGATACCATCTTCTTCTTATTCCACCTATGGTAAAAGTTAAGGAAGGACCTTTCTAGGACATGTTTTATTGAGTAATGATTTCATTCATGGTAATCATCACTCAAATTTCCAACTTGCTAATATTGTATAGGTTTAGATTTTAATTTTTGAAATTCTAGGGGAACATAAATGTAAAAATATACATACTATAGTAATGAATTTATATTTTGACAGATATGCACTGGGAGCCGGACTCTTGGGCCCCCAATGAGAGATGCACTATGCGAGCAATTAAAGGAGTGGCTACTAAAAATAGAATCTAGCTAATTCAGAAATGTGTATCTCAGTTAACCTATACTAATCGCACTCTCCTATGGAGATTCTGTTTGTATATTTCAGCAAGAGAGCTGTGGCTCATCCAACCCTATCAATGAACTGCAGGCCAGTACCTGACATCCTGACAAGAGATGAGCAACACCAGGCATACTGTGGAGAATCCATATGGAACCCCACAGAAAATGATGGAATGAACAAGAGACCCATAGTGACAGCCAATCAGTCAACACAGGACAAGCCAGTGAGACACACACAAATGAATATTGACAAGATCTAAAGCAGAAGTATAGAGACCCCTAAGATCTCAACAATAAAACAGCCTTAATAATCACCCACCACGACTCAGGGAACTGTCACAACTCGGGGTATTGTCATAAACACAGACTCCATAGGCTTCAAAAAAGAAAAAAATTCATGTGAGCAAACTATGAGGAATCTGTGGGATACCATAAAGGGACAAAAATCTCTGGATAATGGGCATTCCAGAGGGAGAAGAAACCCAGGCCAAGAGCATAGAAAATATTTTCAACAAAATTATACAAGAAAATCTCCCTTATCTTACAAGAGAAATACATGTACAGATACGAGAAGCCAACAGAACTCCAAACAGACAAGATCAAAGAAGGAACTCGCCAAGACATATCATGGTTAAAATGTTTAACATAGAATATAAGAAGAGACTACTCAAGGAAGCAAGGGAGAAATAGTGCATCATTTGTAAAGGTGAACTCATCAGACTTACATCAGACTTGAGTAAAAATCAAGGCCATAAGGGCATGGAACAATGTTCTTTTAGGCCTAGAGAACTATGGATTCCAACCTAGAGTACTGTACTCAGCAAAGCTATCCCTCTAATATATGGAGAATTGAAAGTGTTCCATGAGAAAAGCCAGCTCTATGATTATATGAATGCAAAGACAAAATTATAGAGAATACAAAGGGAGATAACCTACAAGAAGAGACAAGCAACCTACCTCAGGAATCTAATAGAGAACAAGCATGATATTCGTAATTGTTGGGCCATTAATAACACATGAGGCATCAACTACCATAACTCTCCAACATGGCAGGGCTTAAGGTGAACCTCACAGTTATAACTCTAAATAAAAATGGACTTAACTCCCCTATAAAAAGACACATTAGCAGGGTGGATCAGAAAAATGGACCCTTCCATCTGCTGCCTTCAAGAAACATACCTCAATTCTAAAGACATAAATTTCCTCAGGGTGAAAGAATGGAAAACAATTTTTAAAGCAAATGTAAATAAAAAGAAAGCAGGAGTGGCTACATTAATATATGACAAAATAGACTTCAAACCAAAATCAAGTAAAAAGGACAATGAAGGTCACTTCTTACTCATCATGGGAATGAACCAACAAGAAGATATCACTAACATAAATATGTATGCACCAAATTCAGGTGTACCACAGTTTATAAAGCAAAATCTGCTCAGAAACAAACAGAAATAGACTCTAATTCCATCATAGTAAGAAACTTTAATACACCACTATCATCTCTAGACAGATCATCAAAACAGAAAGTCAGCAGGGAAATAACAGAGCTTAACAACACGATAGACCAACTGTATCTGACAGATTATATAGAACATTTCATCCCAAGGACACATAATATAAATTCTTCTCAGCAGCCCATGGAACCTTCTCAAAAATAGACCACATATTAGGTCATAAAACATCCCTCAACAAGTTCAGGAAGATTGACATAGCCCCCTGTATCATATCAATCCACAATGCATTAAAATTAGAAATTAATAATGGGGGCAGCAGAAGTTATATGAACTACTGGTGTATGAAAAATACCCATATAAAAATGAATGGGTCATTCAGGAAATTGAAAATTATCTAGAAGTAAATGATAATGAAACCAGAACATACCAAAACCTATGGGACACTACACGGGCAATCCTAAAGGAGAAACTCATAGAGCTAAATGCCTTCATAACAAAGAGAGATCTCAAATTAATCACCTAACCAACCAAATAAAGACATTGGAAAAATAGAACAATCCAAACATAGGAGCTCAAGGCAAAACAAAATTATTAGGATCAGAGCTGAGATTAATGAATTGGAAATAAAACAATTAAAAATAGATAAAACAAAGAATTATTCCTTTGAAAAAAAATAAATAAGATTGACAAACTTTTGGTCAATCTACTTAAATGAAAAATAGAGAAGGCCCAAATCTACAAAAAAAGAAATGAAAAGAGAGACGTCAAAATAGACCCCAATGAAATTGTGAGTATCATCAGCGCATAATTCCAAAACCTCCAATCCATAAAATTGGAGAACCTGGAAAAAATGGATGAATTCCTGGACACCTACCAACTACCAAAGCTTAACCCAGAGCAGATACATCTCCTAAATAAACCTATCATATCCACAGAGATTGAAAACATAATCAATAACCTCCCCAAAAGGAAAAGTCCAGGACCAGATGGATTCTCAGCTGAGTACTACCAAACCTTCATCATAGAACTGACACAACACTTTCTGAAGCTTTTTCAAGACACAGAAAAAGTGGGAGACTTCCAAACTACTTCTCTGAAGCTAGTATCACCCTAATCCCCAAACCAAACAAAGACAAAACAAGAAAGGAAAACTGTAGACCTATATCCCTGATGAACTTAGATGCAAATATCCTGAAGAAAATCCTCAAAGATACAACACATAAAAGATATTATCCACCTAGAACAAGTTGGCTTCATCCCAGGAATGCAGGAATGGTTCAACATACATAAGTCAATTAAGGTAATCCACCACATTAATAGACTCAATTGAAAAAAACACATGGTCATCTCAATTGACGAAGAGAAGGCCTTTGACAAAATTCAACATCACTTCATGTTCAAAATGGTGGAAAGGCTGGGCATAGACAGCTTATAATTCAACATAATAATGGCAATGTACAAAACCTCTAAAGCCCAAATCATACTCAATAGAAAAAGACTCAAGAAGTTCCCACTTCTTGGAATCAGGAATCAGGAACAAGACAGGGGTGTCCACTCTCACCACTGCTCTTCAACATAGTGCTCAAAGTTCTAGCCCAAGCAATAAGACTGGAGAAAAGCATACAAGGGATTCAAATTGGAAAGGAAGAACTAAAACTATCCCTCTTTGCAGATGACATGATCATATATATAACAGACCCAAAGAATAGTATCAGTAAACGCCTGAAGGTGATAAACTCCTTTAGCAAAGTGGCAGGGTACCAAATTAACACGCAAAAATCAGAAGCCTTCCAGTTTGCAGATGATATGCATCCAAAAAGTCATCAGAGAGACTATCCCATTTTAAATAGCCTCACAAAAATCAAATACCTTGGAATATCACTAACCAAGGATGTGAAAGACTTGATAATGGAAACATTAAATGAAAACATTAAAATGCTCAAGAAGGAAATAGAAGAGAATGTGAAAAAATTGAAACATATTCCATGCTCCTGGATAGGGAGAATTAATATAGTAAAAATAGCAATTTACATATGCAGTGCCATACCAATAAAAATCCAAGCCTCTTTTTTCACAGACATAGAAAAAAAAATCTCAAAATTCTTATGGAAGAGAAAAAGTCCTTGGATAGCCAAAGCTATCCTAAGTAAAAATACTCAGTTGTTATCACCATTCCTGATCTAAAGACATACTACAAGGCCATAGTAACAAAAACAGCATGGTACTGGCATAAAAACAGACACAGAGGAATGGCACAAAGATAGAATTTTCAAAAAATTGTGGTGGACAAATTGGATTGATACCTGTAAAAACAAAAATAGACCCAATCCTTTCACCATGCACAAAATTCAACTCCAAATGGATCAGGGACCTCAACATAAGACCTGAAACCCTGAAAACTCTAAAAAGAATAGGAGGAACTCTCCACAATATAGGAGTGGGGAAAATCTTCCTGGAACGCCATCGGGTCCCAGAAACTGCAGTGCCCACAGCTGTGCCTCACAGCCGAGTCACGACAATGGTGCCCGGGCCCACATAGGAGCGGAGGTGACCAAGAGAAGTGGCTCTCCCTGGACTCATCATTAAAGCCCAGCCACTGATCTGAGGGCACACACACTCACAGATAACCCAAGTGAGTGCCCAGCCCTCTCCATGGAGCCGAGCAAACACCCTGTCCACAATATCAAAGTGTAGAAAGCTCAAAGACATACCCCTACCACCTCAAGTCAAATTGAAATGGGCAGGTCTCAACACAAGAAGAACCTGTGATGGTTAGGTTTTATTGTCAACTTGATCTTTTTAATTATCTTGGGTGGGTCTCTGAGGATGTTTCAGGAAGGCAGCCTCTCAGCAAGGGGTAGGATGTAAAGAAGCTCAAAGAAGCTGGAAGTAAACATCCTTTCCAGTGTGTGCCATGCTGGAAGGAAATTCCAGAGACACAGGAAGCCATTAAGCCTGGGGAAGGATTTTGAGAGCCCACCCTAAGGCAGACAGTGGTGGGATAAGCAAGAGACCATCCGTTAAACCAGGATAAGCCACTGAGACAGACACCAGTGATTTTCAACACAACCTAAAGCAGAAGCACCTAAGACCTCAAAATAAAAATAAAGCAGCCTTAATACTTATCCACCATGACTCAGGGATCTGAGTGGAAGAGGGGGTGGAAAGATTGTAAGAGCAATGGTGGAGGAGAATATCCATAGACATTGCCCTGCTCAGTACCAACATACAAAGGGGGTGGAACCAGGTTGACGCCTAGGCTATCAATAATCCCCTACCCCATAGACTGATCCAGACTGCCCATGGAGGAGGATACTCAGCTGACTGAGGACAGGGAAGAGGGAAATCGGAGAACTGGGTTACCAACACATTACTTGCTCATTCAATGTATCTAATTATGGATGGATAATAAAGAAAAAAACAGGAAGAGGACCCTGCTGTGGATAGTGGTCTTTGTTCCACACTCAGCAAGAATCCACAGCAATAGAGGACATCATGCCAAACAGGAGGTTTTAGTTATGAAATTGCTTGATTTGTGCATTATACCTTAAAAATTAAAACAAGCGGTACTCCCTCATCTAATTTGCTTCACATTTTTTAATGTTTATGGCTTAACAAGAAGAAAAGATAGAATAGCAAATCTTCCCTAAAATAAACTTTACTCAAAGTGCTGGGAATGTTTTTTAAAACCATATATGTCCTTGGCTTTGGTTTCAATAACCCATTAGGAAATAATGCCTCTGAACAAGGGCCTTCCCCTTGTATGGACCTGTCCTCATCCTAGCTGAATTACCATTCTTTCTTATATGCAGTAATCAAAATGGGTCATTCTGCCTGCTGGAAACAAGCTTTCGTAGAAATTCACAAACGAATAAGAGAAAGGAGCTCTTGTTGCAAGTAATCAACCACACAACACCCATGTGTGGCCTTCTCCCTTCCCCTGCCTCCTGCCTATTTAAAGTCTAGGATCAACCATACACATTGTGATGATGTTTGGATACTGCCCTGTAGAATCCTGGTTAAAAACAATGCAAATGTCCAAAGCATTTTGCCTTCAATTGAAATCATCTATCAAAATCAAATTTGTAATTAGAAAGGCTTGTGTCAGAAGGCTCTTAGCAGAATGAGCAATTGCTTGAATGTATAGTATCTTAGTAGCTTTATATTCACAGTTACCATTGGACTCTGGTCCTGTGCTCCTGTCTGATTCCTGAACAAGTGTTGATGTCTGTGAGAATGAACTTTAAGAATAAACCATGGGAAGCTGGGGTGGTGGTGCGTGCCTTTAATCCCAGCAGTCGGGAGGCCGAGGTAGGAGGATTGCCATGTATTCAAGGCCACCCTGAGACTACATAGTGAATCCCAGGTCCTCAAAAAAAAAAAGAATAAACTATGGGGATGAACTGTGGGAATATTAGCACTGGACAAATCAAGACCTTATAATAGCTTTTCTAAGAATTTTTCTGTGAAACGCTTGCCAAAATCTGTACTTGTAACTTGCCTTGAATTTAACGTTATGATCACGTAAGCCATCTGCTGAAAGCAATGTGACTGACTAGGTTTCTGGTGCCTTGGCAAACCTTTCACCTAAATAGCACAGGTGACCAATAGTGACAAGGAATGTTTAGAGATGCGGACAGATTTCAATCTATGCAATTTGCCCGATTTCCTCAGTGACCTGGTAGGAGTCTTGACCCAGAACAAGGGTGAGAATTGCTAATCATAGCCTTGAGGACAATGAGGTCAGTAACAGATGCCCAAAGAACTGCCACAGATCTCTTGAAGACAAGAGATGGGCTTAATGTGATTGTGAGAGGGATTAGAAGAGACCCCTTTCACAGGTAGAGAGGGAATGGCCTCAGACAGTGACCTAATGTCATGCTATCAAGGACACTCCCAGGCTGGAGTCTTGCCACTCCCCCCAGCAAAGAAATCTTTAAAAGTCCTGACTCAAACTTGGGGCGTGTGTTGTTTTTTTTCTTGTCTCTACTGCTGGGCTGGAGTTGTGCTCCTTCCCCTCTCTGAACTTAGTACTGGGATCAGAGAGGGGGAGGAAAGGAATTTTCTCTTTAGCATGTGTGCTATTTCCTTTTTTCACTTTTTGTGTAATTCTAGGCACTTTTTAATGATGATTTATAAACCTCATAGACCATGTCGTGACTGGGCTGCCTCCCTATCCAACCTCCCCCTTCACTTTACTGATTTTAATCTAGAATAAACGTGCAATAAGAAAAATATTTCTGTCCCTGTATGTAACTCTTTTGCATTAGAGCACACAAACTCAGGGGGGAAATGCAGTAAAAACTCAGATATTTAACTGCTGTGCCAACTTCCCATTACAATTGCATTTCTGATCACAGTGCATGTGTGTCCTGGATCACGAAAGTCCAACAAGTCTTACCCCTAAAGGAAAGGATTTTTAAAAGATTATCAAGAGTTGAAAGCTCCTTAACCTTTGTCTACTTATTTGTGTATTATTGTTTTTTGTTTCTTTCTTGGTTTTTTCTTTTGGCTGTTGAATAAACATATCAGTTAGAGCCTGTGAGCAAGAGCTACAGCTACAGAACATCAAAGCAGTGGTTATAGACGATTCAGTGGGTTGACCATTTGTTTAAATACTCCAAGGGTCAAATATTTTTCCCTATCCTCTGCTGCTAGAAACAGCTAGCCAACTCTTGGGTAAATGACACCAAAGTGTTAGTTTCCTATCTCTCAGTCTCTGCTCCTAGAAGACGCTTGCCCACTCTTGGATTAAGACTCCAAGAATTAGTTTCTATAATTCCAAGGCTATGTCCTCTAATTAGG